>ANCB02000458.1:0-25030 GCA_000331835.2 Trichoderma hamatum GD12 | reverse complement strand
ATCGATCAAATCTTAACGATCCCGACCCTCAGATCGATAATTTTGATCGATTACAGCACTGGCTCCTGCGGCATGTCCTTACTCATGACAACAACTTAAAGCGTTCAAGATGAGCATTCGAGCAACTTACATGACTTGTTACACTGACGTGTAAAAAAGTAGTTCACAGAAACAGGAATTTGGCCCTTTGTTTGCTGACGAACAATAGAGGAAGGTACGAAGGCAAGCACTAGTACGACGGCAACAAGGCTGATAAGCGCGAGAGCGAGCAGCATTGTGACCTCAGGATAATGACGATAGATTCTCGTACAGCTAGAAATATCAGGGACATCTATGATTTCGAATAGAATACGACAAATTGACATACGACGTCAAATGTCACGACTATATGGATAACAATACATGAT
Organism: Trichoderma hamatum GD12; assembly: GCA_000331835.2. NCBI lineage: Eukaryota > Fungi > Ascomycota > Sordariomycetes > Hypocreales > Hypocreaceae > Trichoderma > Trichoderma hamatum. The sequence continues at coordinate 24,623 of ANCB02000458.1, read as the reverse complement.
TGCACATACAGTCAGTGATACCTTGTGTGGGGAAGTTTGTGCGGGGTAGTCGACCTCCCTGCTAGTGACGTCAAGCAGTCACAATATTTTAGCACCGTCCAGAGGGTGAGGTTAGTCTCCATGAAAGTTTTATCACCTTGGGTGATATGAATAGCGGCTTAACATCCTACTAAGATATTGGTCATTCTAATCAGGATGTTTTCCGCCATACGGGTTTCTAATATCCTCAAGAGGCCTTCTACAGTTTTTGACTTATTTATAGTAGTCATTGAAGATTTTCTGATTCCTTTTGGTAGCGGCTCTGGAAGGGCTTTTTAGGCAATTTGTCTAGGATAAGTATGAACCATTCTCTAGTAATTCCTTTAAGTCGGGAGGCAGCCAGCGAATTGGACCTTTTTTGTCACATATTTCCCGCCATGCACGGCGGGAAATATCATTATTTATTATCATGCTGTTACACAGGGTCTTTTTTGCATTCCCAGCTATATCCCAAGATGTCAATCCCTCCGCCGCAACTTCGATGTAACTGTGGACTAAAAGCGCTTGAGCCGCAGCAATATATAAGCTGGACAGAATGTAATGACTTCATCTTAGCTTACTCTCTCATTTGCTTGCTTAATTACGTTATTTCTTTGCTTCATTGCCCAGTCCCTACTATTATAATATGCTGCGGCTCCTTGCTGAAAGGTATTGATATTGTTGCTTAGAGCTTTTGCTTTAAGCTGTGTTATTACAAAGCTTATTTGCCACCAGGCATTGGAGATAGAATTGCATGGCAGGTGAAAATTTTTAATTGTCCATCTATATATATGCAATTAAGAGTATAAGCTTTATTATCATATGAAGAATAAAAAGGGTTACGTGATTGAAGAGCCTGTTAGCCTTTTTCTCTAAGGGCCATATTGTAAAATAGCTGTTGTTGAGCTATAGCTGCAGATCCGTCTTTTCCTTTTATTTCCATGAAAGAATTTAGTGTAACAGGGAGGTTATTTTAAGTTGAGGGGATAACACAGCCCTGTAATGCCTTGCAAATTTGCAGGTGGAGCTGTTCTAGACACGCACTATAATATATATCCGGGCTGCCTGGCACAAGTGTACTGTCCGTTAAATGGTTAAGATTTGCGAATGGAATCTCACCGGAGACGCACTTTTTATCTCTAATATTTCCTTTAATAATAAGGACGACGCTTGTTATAATGTCTCGACCCTTCATTGCTTACGCTTCTGCTTATTAGAACTTATGGAAGTTATGGCTTGAGAAATGGGACAGAGAGAGCGATGCTCTGGGTTGGGCCAGAGCTCGCAGTATATTATCCTTATTCTCAGGCTCTAACGGCAGTTAACTGTCTGAGAACTTATAAGCATGAGGTAATATGCTGTAATTGATTAGGTGTTGCTGGAAACCCTGATTGTATGGTCTTGTACTTCTCCTGCCTGCTGTTTTCAGGGTTATATTGCCTTTCGGAAGTGATTACAAGTCACTCTGCTTTATTGGCCTATGACTCTTTCTTTCAGCGCTGAAAGAGCGGAGGAAGTGTTGTAGTCTAGTAATATGCAAGATGATAATTCGAGTAGTCCACCGCTAATCAGAGTCAGATACTTGATCGCTTTGGTCAACGATTAAACTTGCCGGAAACATCATTCGCGCCATACTTATTTATTATTGTGGTTTTACAGCTCAAGTTCGCAATAGGTATAGGTCTAGTCAGCAGGTGTATGTATTAAGCCAGGTCGTGTGCAATAAGCCTGCGGGGTCATTCGACTGACCATGGGTGAGCTTTCTTGTGTTGGAGGCGCTTGTTATGCGCCACAGTCCAGTATCCGCTTGACAAGCTGTACAATTCCGATCAAGTCACAGTCCGACTACGCACTTCAGCCGATAGCATTTATTTTCTGTTTGAGTCGGAGCTCCTTTCTTCTGCAAAAGCTAAATAGGGCCGTCGTGCATGAGGGTTCAATAAGCATTTACAATAATTCACCTCGATACGACCCCAGCCAGCCGGGAGTGGAGTCGTTTTTCGGGAACCCAATTATCGTTACTTGGCGAGTGACCAGATCTTTAACATTCTCGAGCGTGAGTTGGTATTATGGTTTTGATCCTCCTACGATTGTCTATTCAAGAGCCTGATATACAGAGTCTCATAGAACCCGCCCGCAGGTCCGTAATTAAACCCTCCTGCTTCGCACTGATATTCTCAGCTGCTGCGAATGTTCTTTTAGTATATGAACTCTCCAACGAACTGGTACAGTCTTAGATACCTCTAGCGATATATCAACGCGATGCACTCCTCTGCATCTTCGACTGATCCAATGACATATTATACGTTCTCAATTCTTGCTCAGCCTTGGCTGAAATCGCCCTTCTCGGGCTGGCAGTCGAAGACGTCTCGGGCCTTGTGGAAGACAAGCTCAGGTCATGAACCCTCTCCATTGCTTATTATCTTCCGACAATCGACAGGATTCTAAGCAGTAGGGTGCACCGTCTGTCAGGGCATCACAGCCTAGGCACGTATTATACGTCCATTCTAGGCGTGAGGACATGTTAGCGATTTTCAGCGTTTAAGGTTGCAGAATGATGAAAGGGTTGGCATATTCATATACTACTGGCTGCAGGTGGGCGTCTCCCTCAACCCCTCCGCAAAAACAACCTAAAATGGTGGAAATTTCCACACCGTCCAACGAACCATCAACGGCCTACCCTATAGCGAGCAGAAGATGCACACGTCATTGGTGACGTGAATGTTGAGGAAGGGTCTGAAGCTTTTTATATTGCTATGCGTTGTTTACATGCGAATGGTGCACTGCATAGTAATAACAATTAAGAGTACTTCGAATTAGGAGTTACCTCAATAGTAATCCCAGCGTGCTCAAAGTGACCTTTGGCACTTTCCTTTCTCTTTCCTATAACACGAACAGCTTCCCCGAGAAAAGCTGCGAAGTCATCTTTTACCAATTCCTTAAATTTATCCCACACCTCCTGAATATACCTCTTCAGCTCACCAAAGAACTCTTTAATTAGATTAAAATCAGGTGAGTATAGTAGCAAATAAAGTAGCACTACTCCTGCGTCTTTACAGAGCTACTAAACCCTTTCTACGTGATAGATAAAGGCATTGTTAATAATTAAAACTGATCTTAGCTTAGGTCACTTGCCACAGTAAAGTAAATGTGACGTTCTGATCCCTATACCAGGTATAGGGTAACTAGTTCCCAAGGAATAAACCTTAACGTCAGGTTTATGTTGGTAGAGAGATGCGAGGGATCTTGTGAGCGGTCTTAGTCACGTAGCTGATAACTTTGGATGAGAGTCCAATCTGGTTGTTATATGAATGCTATGTTAACGACTGACTATTTAAGCTATATCTAATGAGCGTAATGAACGGTCTTATATAGTAAGTCGTTCCATGATTATCACCTGTGTAAGTCTCATTGTACCTGATGAGAATGCTTCCTTAGAGTCGCAGTCTCATCTCATGAGTAGGTACGTACCTTACTGAGAGAACGGTCCTTCTATCTGATTGGTTACCTTATCCGTGGTTTACCCGGAGGTACGTACCAAAGGGATCTATGTGGTTGGTTCGTAACAGTAAAAGCCGCTTAAGAAATTCCTTGAATTTCTCGCTATTAGTTAAGCCTTTAAATATCTTAAAATATATAATTCTATCTCAGGTATATACAAGGAGGATTTAATATCTCTAGCCATAGTATAATCACTTAATTTATATTAGAGTAATGCCTTTTTTAAACTATCTCTTATTCTTAATACTAATACTTTTATTACATCCACTCTCATCAATATAAATCAATTAGAAGGAGTTAAAGAATAATTTTATATATATATAATTAGCTTTTAAATCTAGGTTAGACTCCTTGGCAATAATTTTTATACTTTTCTTTATATAATCTACACTCTTTAAAGCTTTACTTACGCTAAAACAAGTTACATTAGCATTAAACTCCTTGCAGAGAAAAGTAACTATATCCTTTAAACATATATATATGAAGAATCTACAAGTTTATCACACAAGGCAGCCAGTATATTAGGGTAACAGTTCTAGGCCGGCCGACGCTGTTTAATGGCGCTTTTGTTATTTTAAAGCAAACTTGGTTCAATTAGCGGCGGTGTACCGTGCGGGCAGTTAAAGAGCTTATCCTGGCTAGGTTTTCATTAGTACGCGCATTGCCACCCTGCAGCTTGAGATAATTGCATTATCTATTAAATATTGTTGGCTAAGAGTAAGATTTGGTGCTATTGCAACAGTGTTGGTTCCAGAGAGACTGCAGGTCTACCAACTTTTGTTAGCCTATTATTGCCTCAGGTACAGATTTCGCCACGGAGTAATTTACTTCCGGTTTTATCATTGTTTTTGGAGCTTGTACTGCGACAAGTACCACGTGCGTAAGGGTTTCTTTTTACACTGTAATGAACATGTCCGTGCTTAAAATTACAAAAGACTGTGTGTTTTGAACAGGACGGCTGTAATACTGCCCTGAAGAAAACTAATTCGTTTCTTCATTGCCTTGAAGAAAACGGAGCGCTAAGCCTATTATAGTAATTGCTATACTATATTAATTCTAGCGTTTCGTTTTTGTTTCCTATTGCCTTGAAGAAAACTACCCGTTGGTTCCACTTTTAGTGACCAACTTTGAGCCTTCGCCTCAAAGTTGGGACCAAAACTACTGAAACACCCCAAAAATCGGAACACTTATTTTTATGAGGGAAATGTACTCAAATTGAGGTCATTTTATTCGTAATTGATTTTGATAGTTGTTTTTTATTATAATAAAATTATATTCAATTACTTCCTATGAATATCGCGTATTTTTGAATTCCTCAAGCATCTTCGAGATCTCTTTCCATCGGGCCTTTGAAGGCTTTTTTGACGGCGTTTTCAACGGCGGCAGCGTTGGCGATGACGGCGGCAGGCTCAGGAACTCATCCTCGCTGCTGACATCGCCGGTGAGGTCAAATATCGTCTCTTGTGTGTGGTCTTGTGTTGTTCCTTGTGTTTCTTCTTGTGTGGCCTTATTTTGATCGTCATTTTCATCGTTGAACGGGCCCATCGTGATATTTATTGAGCTATTGGTCCTGGCGCCCCAAGAACACTCTGACATCTGCTCAATGATGTGTGGCTTCGTCAGGGCATGCTGTATGACTTCTTCAACGTGTTGAGATCGCTGCCCGGTCGTATCAACGAAGAAGGCATCGTCATTATAGCCTAGAAGGTTAGCAAATTCCTAATTTTGAACTTCAAGGAAGAGAAATTCGTCTCCTTTGCCTGTGAGCTGAAGCCACGCCTTGAACGTCAACTGCTTTTGCCTTGAGGCCTGCCTTTCAAGGCGATCGTCTCGCCACAGCTTTTTCAGGCGTTCTATTTCAAGCCTGACGACCCGGCGGCCCTCACGAAGTTGTGCCTTCATCATCTTGGCCTCGTTGGCTTCCTTTGACTTCAGATCTTGTTGTCGTATTTGATCAAGGCTGACGGCAGTGTGGAACTCCCCACTAGGCCGGACGAGGCTGCCTCGTTTCCTGCGGCTTCCTAGCTTCTCAATACGGCGATTTCGATCGATTATGAAGTTGTTGACGTGCTTTTCTAGGGCACAAGCCTCTGTGACCACAAAGCTAGCTTGCCGGAGGTCCTCACGGGTCGGGGAGCTCATGAGGTTGCCGTATTTCTCACAGGCTCGATGTACAGAGGTTGAAGCTTGATGAAAGCGCGTTTCTTTCGGCAGCAGCGATGAAAACGCCGGGTTAATAGCTTCCTTTTGCTTCTGCTTCTCAGCAAACACTCTCATGACTGCCGGCTGTGGGTTAGGAGGGAAGATTCCTGTTTTTTCAAAGCCCGAGATAATATTATGCTTTGTGAAGCCTCGTTGTATCTAGTTTGAAAGGATGCGATGAAATCCATCCGCGAGAAGCCCAAGTTGCCCTCAAATAGCGATTTTCTTAGTATCTTTTGGTGGGAACTCTTCAACGGCTGAAATACGCCAACGTCAAGCGGTTGGAGGATATGGGTTGAGTGTGACGGGAAAACGGCGATGATGATATCAAATTTGATACAATATTCGATAAAATCAATAGTCGTATGCCCTGTGAAGCCGTCAATAACAAGAAGTCGATATATCTTCTCATCTTCAGGCCTCTGGACCGGCGGTATGTTAAACGGCAGCACCCAGGGCCTCTCCGGGTCTCGTAGCCACACATCGCAACCAAACCACTCCTCAAGGGCTTGGCCAGACCTTGGGCTTGGGCTGACTTCATCCAAGTCCACAGATTGAAGTGATGAAGCCATTCTAATGTGACCTGGGCATTTGAGAAGCCAGTCTCTGACCGGGCAAAATGAATCGAACTATCAGCATCAACTTCAGCCCAGGCTTCAGTTGGGAACGTCTTAAAGATAAGCCAAGGAGGAATAGACTCGCCGGCGGCGTTGACGGAGCCTATGAGTGTGGATGACTCTCTGTTGCTTGGATCAAGCACTTGAGGCCGTTGAGAACGCGTTGTGCGTACAATAAGAACCTGAACGCGCTCACAAAGGCAGCCAAGCCAAATACCGCACTCATCTTCATTCCAACACTCTGAGGCGCCGATCTGATGCTTGGTGATGATATCCTGCAAGTTATCAAAAAAAGTCATTAAATTTTCAACACTTGAAGCTTCAAATGACTTCCTTGACTTCTCCACGGCCTTGATATATGTTTTTTGAACCTCAGGTGATCTTGGAGCCACCTAGAATACCACATCTTCCCTAGATCGCTGACTTCAGGGTCACGGCGACGGCGGAGATCATTTGCAGCGCCCACAACCTGCATCTTTGTTGCCGGAAAGCCTCCTCGTTGAAGCCACATCACGAAGGCAACGAGAGCCTCATCTTCGTCATCCGTCAAGGATCGCGGCCGCCCTGGGCTGCGGGGGATAGGTTCAGGGTCCGGAATGAGGCAATCGCGCGTTGAATAGCTGAAGGGCTCGCGTTGAACCTCGTGGCGGCGGCGCGCACAGAAAGAGGTCTTTGACCGCGAGTTTGGGCTCTATTGCGTTGAGCCAGGATCAAGGCAGCAGCCTCGAAGGCAGCAGGAAGCCCATCTGTCGAATTTGGCATTATTTTCAAAAAAAATTTACTCGTTGTTGTTCTTGTTTACATATAAAATAGGCGTGGATTAGAACAAGTCAAGCGTCCGTATTTGCCCGGGATGCAGACCTCTGTGTAAACGGTGGTGTGGTTACTATTGCCCGGATTGCCTCCAACGGCAGGCAGACCTTCCCTAGCGCGCTCTAACGCCCAGATTCTGTACTTCATCAGTAGAAATTTGTCGTTGACGTCGTTCATTGTCATCGGTGAATTTCCGTGGCGCTGACGATTTCCATGCTGTGAGGTCTCTCGGTTGGGCATGTCGGTTGTGACAGCAGTATCGGAAGCAATGCTTGACGCTGAGCATCCTGCAGTGCGTTCGTTATTCAGCCAGGCATGTCAAGACCGATGAGGTTAACTCGACGAGTAATTGCACTAGCTGAGTCGTTGCATATTGTTTTACTTGCAAGAGCATCGTGAATACAAGGCAAAAACAATAGCAGGGGAATATAACCCTAAAAAGCTAGGCCCGTCACCCTCTTTAGGGTTGCCATTGCTCTGGTTCATGCCTTCGTTTGATATCTCAACTATTTAGACCACGAGGCGGCTGCCAAAGCGGAGGTGCTAGAGGCAGTTATACTTCGCCTCCATGGTTGTCTGTTGAGAAATGCTCGAACTTACTACGGACTGCCTAATCCTTGGGTATTATACAGTTTACATTTTTAATTACTGTTTTATTATCATTTAATACATTACCTTTTAATACTAAATTTTCTAATAAAGTATTAACTTACCCCATCTGTTGAGAGGACCCCTTCTCTCTCAGCGCCGCAATGTCTCAACATGCCATCACGTCATACCCTCGGCCAGACTCCGAGATTCCGCTGCCGATTGGCAAGTACTATCCTGCGGTATTAAGCAGCGGCACCGGAAACGAGATCGCAAACACGCTAACCAAACCGATGTTCTGTGGCCGCCAACTCAGTCTGGATTACATACTGTTGGGTGTAAGTGCTTGAGAGCTGGCCTCAGCACGTGGTGCAGGTGTGTCAACGATAAACTATTCCGCAAATTGGCTTGTTGGCCAATGATGCGTGGCTTAGGGGATCCTTGGTTACAGAAGGACCATTACAGACGCCTCATTCTCCCAAACTCCAACCACAGGATAGCACAGGTTCTGTTACTCCATTGAGCTAAATCCTAGTATGGCAAGTTACATTCATTCAACGGATGACTGTGAATCCAAGAAGTTGACCTCTCCCGAAACTGGCGAGGTTCAGAACATATCTGGATCATGACTCTAAAGATATGGTTGCGACCACATACCTACAACATTTTGAATAACCTTCCGAGTGGAAAGGACGAGCTGCGTTTCAAGGTTGATCTTTGCAACCGACGAACTCGATGCAAAATACCTACACTTGCCCTTCCACCGGGTCGCTGCAGGGGTAGTATGCTGTCTGCAGGTAAGAAATTGCTCGCGGTCTGGCTTCTTTTGTTGAACTTGTAACTGGCACTCGCTGTACCATAGGACATGGTGGTGTCCGTCTTTGCGTCTAAATTGTCATACCACTATATCTTGACGGACACTGGAGCGCAGTTCCAAATACTTCGCTTGGGGCTATAGACATGTTGGTAATACTGAGAGTGCCCAATATTACCAGTGAGACCAGAATTTAGCCAAACATATGCTCAACCAGCAATACCAATGGCGAACACTCGGGGACATGCAAAGTTGAAAATTTGCTGTGACCTATTTGTGGCTCTTAGACCTTCAGACAAGCCACTAATATCGACGTGTGGCGCACCTCCTTGCCCTGCTATACGCGCTAATGGGATTCTGGCTCTGTGCCGACATTGCTTTGTGAATGAAGCTCTTAGCGGATGAGACGTACGGATACGTTATAAAAGGCCTGTTGGGCATCTACATTATTAGATTTCCTACATATATAATATATATCGCCTCCGACACGTAAATTAGAGTCAACCATCATCAACATGGTAGTCGTTCCCCCTATAACTGCATCAAACAAAGCCCACAACCATCCTGCGCCAGACACGGATTTACCAGTCGGCCTCATCCTCCTCGCTATCGTCCTCCTGGCACTAATATTTCACGTAATGTTAATCCCCCTTATCCCATACAGTTGTATGGAGACATATGCTGAACCACATCGAGATCTTGGCTTGTGGGGCTCCACGGGCATTCCAATTCTTATGCAGCGACGGGGAGCTATGAGACCACATCCGACGATGATACGTCTGACGACAGCGATAGTAACTTAGAGCCGGGTCTGGACTGTGTTGCCCCGACACGAACATACAAGCAGTGGAGGGCTGAAACGAGTGAACTGACGAGCATCGGATCCTGTTTTGATATCTGGTGGGCATACGAGTCGAATATACGTCGAGATTATTTTCTGACACGCTCCAGTGCAATTTGTTTGGAGTCCTTTTTGGATGAGGACCAAATTCGGCGTTTACAATGCGATCATATCTTTCATTCCAGTTGCTTTGATCAATGGTTCTTTAGCCACGACACCTGTCCTATATGTAAATCATGGATCACAGCGGAAAATTTCACTGTAACATGACTGCGTCAGCCATTTAAGTCGCGGCAAAGGCACTTAGAACGCTCCGCACCAGCCGTGCTCCAGCCAGCAAGTCCACCACACCTTGGCGCATATATCACTGCGCCACTTCAGCAGCAGTAGAAACCACTATTAAAACAATGAATGCAACGCCCATGAAATCTACAGAAGTAGTACTACGGAACATGATGAGGAATGACGAGGGGGGAGGCTTTAACAATGTGCGAGAAGGAAATGTGGATATAGAAAAGTAAAACGACGGGGAGATGTAAACGTCCATTTGACTCCTTGTCAATGTATATCGTTCGAGACGGCGACAGAAAGGTGTAGTGACGGGATACCAAAGCCTGTTGGATCGTCTAATAAGAAGGGAAGGATTGAAGAGCACAGTGAATTGCACATCAGCCCAGGCCCATGTACAGGTCCTCAGAAGGCATCGCCGTCTCATGGATGGAGCGCATGCGAATTGCGTCGGTAGCTCCGTCAGTGCTGCTGATGCTTGCCATACGCTGCCGTTCGTCGTTGCGCACCAGCTTCTCCACATAACCCTTTGCTTCATTCTCGACCCAGCGGTTAATGTTGGGGTCGTTGCACTCGGTGTGGTGTATCAGGTCACTCTTGGGCCTGGCCAATCTCCTGGCGAAGTCGCTGGTACTCCTGATGGAGATTGTTGTTGCGTGCCTCCAGGCTCGACTTCATCTCCTTGAGCTCGTCCACCTTTTCCCTCTTCTTCTGCCGGCACTTTGACGCGGCCACCCTGTTACGCTGCTTAATCTGTTCCTTCTTTTCTGTCTCACTGAATCGGCGCCGGCGCCCCTTCCTGCCCTTCTTGCCCTTTGTGGCTTTTTGCGTCTTGCTGTCTGTGCTGGTCCAAACTCGGAGAGTCCCGTGGAGATAGGTGTGCTTCCGGGCGACTCATCCAAGCTGGCGCTGTCTTCTAACGGAGACAATGGGAATTGTACGTCTAGTTCGTCCCCGAGTGAGTACGACACGGGAGTTGTCGAATCGCTCTGGGCATCAGGGTTCACCAAGTTGATATCGTGCGTAGCTTGTGGGAACTCCCCCATGGTCTCGAACATGGAGGTCCATGGTTCGAATGATGTTGCAAGATGATATTGCAAGGTTTCAGCGACAGTGCCCTGATTCAGCAACTCGAGCTGCGGGTCGGCAAGAGCCGACGCAAAGATGTTTTGGGAGTCCATATTGGTGCGTGTGCTTTTGGGCCCTTGTATGATGGTGCTGCGGTTAGACTAGAGCCTGAGATTTTGAATCCAGGTGCTGGTCCAGGTCCAGCTGATGGATTAGGTGGATTTTTGATATACATGCGGGTGTAATGCAAGTGGAAAATGTATGTGGTTGAATAGACTCTCGTCTAAGACTGGTGTATCGACAATAGACCAATGTCTTGACCGGATAGTGTTATAACACAGAGGCATCAGATGCTGGAGAAAACGGAGAAAACCTGGAAAATAATGTCTAGCGTACTAGTAAATGGTTTAGGTTTAGAGATGTCGAAAGGATGAATGGTAATAGTTGATAATGGCATAAGATAGTAGTAGTCTTGTTGGTTCACCACTAGACACATGTATCGTCCTGTGCGTGATGGATGAATTGTATGCGTCCGACGTACAAACCGAGCATCTAGTGGCGATATTTATATACCGAGTTAGAGATTTAGATGGAGAAAGGCACAAGCTGCATCTGGTCCCGGATAATGTACATGTACATGCCATCATCTTGCTGTCGTCACCACTGAAAATGGACACCGGCAAATGGGGGTTTCATCTCTAGCTTCGAAACTAGGAACCGACCCGCTTTAGATGAAGCTACTTGCTTCCATTTCTTGTTCCTTGGTATCTATTCCGCCGCTGCAAGTACCTGGAGATGTGGGAGGCCTGATGGACTGGACTGAGAGGCTCGCGTGACTTTCTAGTTGTCATAGCCAGCTGCGTCTCGTTGTGCTTTCCAAAGCAGCCTCTCTGGTTTATCTATATTGTGGATATATGTAGGTTGCAGATACTAATCTCTGGTAATGGATGCTTGGATCAATGGCAGTGTGCCTTAGCATATAACAAGATTAGCGTCATCACGGCTGTTAAGAGCACAGCCACAGACCAGCCACACCGACCTGTGCCGCCTTTGGTGGGTGACCTCATCATGATCGCCGTCTGTTGCTATGCTGATTGGCCAGTTCCCCGCAGTTTGACTTTCATGCCTGCGTGTAGCTTGAATGATGTGCAGCAAAACGGCCGAGAAGAGAGACACCTGTGGCGCGTGGGTGTGAGCTTTAGCTGCGGCTAGCAGGCGTGTGAAGCATGTCAGTGGCTCTCTGTACAGTCCGGACGAAATGCTCTGGCCAATAATGCTGATACTGTATGACTGCCTTTGCAAAAGACCAAAGACAAGGCAGTCGCGGAAATAGCAACCAAGTCTCGCCTTTGACGTCAGCCCCCGCCACTATTTTGTCACATCTGTGGATGATTCTGATTTCCACGGCTGTTCCCGCGTGCGGATGATATTCGATGCTGTTGCTGATACGGACACTGCGGGTTTGGGATTATGAGAAGACATGCCAGTCAACGGGAGAAGGCGTCTAGCAATGCCCACCCTCATTTTCGGCGGCCCTTTGGGATTCTAGATCGGAAACTACAATTCCCATAGAATGGCATCTAAAAGCGTGGATCAAGGGGATAACGACGTCAGGAAAGCGTCTGCACATACTAAACCCCTTTGACCAAACCATCACGTATCAACCTGACCATTTTTCATCTTCTGTACTCCGTAGAGGACTGGAGAACTTTATCATGCCATGGCATGTTGGAAATTGTGCGCGGAAATCTCGGTGACATTGACACATTGGAAAGGGCCGCAGTGACCTGCAAAGGTAACCCAAAGGCAAATCGCTGGAAGCATAAAACAGAAAAGGTAAAAGAAACAGAAAATCAAGGAGAGTACAATCGCAGGGCGGCAATGGTTCCCGTATTGCCCAAGGGTTCAGCGTCAAGTACCCGGTACGTGAACCTCCCACCTCCATCACCTCATCATCTGTTGATCTGTGTCTAAGAACATCGGAGTAGCTTCGGACGGCCAATTAGATTCTCTGCAAGAACATGCCGTCCATCGGCACTGGCGTTTGATTGGTGTGCGGAGAGATCCCCGTGTGCCAATCAGATGGACTGGAGGACAGCATTCATTATATGAGCCGAGCCCAGTGTGTATGTTCTGTCCGACAGTGCGCTGCTCAAACAGCTTTCCGCCTTTATCCATTGAGCTAATGTCATGTAGGCTGTATGTAGTAGTTGTGTTCACATTTCTTGTTTGGAATGAATCCTCTCACTTATCGTCTGCGCGTGGTTGGCCCTCGGAGAGGCTTCCGCATCATCATCGTCACTATCGACACCAGCCGTAGAGGCATGGTTGGGTATAAGCAGCCTTGCGTGCGAGACATGGCTTCATTTGTCCACAAGACTATTTCCAAAGAGTTTCAATGGTTTTTTCTACGTCTTCCTACTCCTTCGATGCTTGATTTTAACCGATGCATTTAAGCATCGTGGGTGTGTGATTGGCGTATGGAAAAGCTTCTGTATGCGGATCATTACTGAAAGCCGGCATCGACGCAAACCCGTTGATGGATAGTATAAGAGTGAGATTGCATGTGAGGTATTGTTAGTTTCATCTGAATCTGCATCAAATAATATCTCATCATCGTGGATATTGATTCGCGTACGGAGAGGCTTCCATGTGCTCATCATCGCCACTGGAAGATGGCTGCTATGTCTAACATTGATAGTTTCGTTTAGCTTTGAGAACCTAAGGGGCTTGAGTACGCGCCATTCCTCGTGTGTCCAATATAAGTCAAATGAGCAATAAAACTGCTGAGGGCTATTTACGGTACAATAACATTAATTCACATGTGACACAACACATTTTCCCGTTATTACTGTGAAAAGTAGCGAACACGGACAGTGCCGCGGTGAATTGTAGAGTTAAGGTGCTATGTAGGCATGCTTATCAGCATTCAGGTTCTTGTAAGAGATTTGTGAACATCAGAAATCTGGCCATCCGGATGCGCCTCAGAGGGGAATCCTTGGTACTCAATTTTAACGACAGACTTAGACAGCAGAGTAGACCAGGCAGTATATTTGTGGCGAGATAGGTAGTCTCGTGGCGATAAAAAAAAAGATATGCAAAAATGATTCCTACTCAAGGTCAACTTATCAACTAGTTTTAAGATCTGTACCGGTATAAGAAACAAACCCCAGCGGAGAATGCCTGCTTAGTGAAACTCCGAAACAAATGAGCTAATGAACCAGGTTTGCACCTGGGGGAGAGTATAGCCACGCCGTCTTGTGTCCATATTATGGCAACCTTTTTTTGGTTGTTTTTTTGATGGTTTGCGTGTGTGTTCGTATGCTTTGTGCGCCCCAATTTTTGGTTTCCATTTTCATCCGGTCAAGAAAGTAAAAAGAGATGTCCTTCTATGGCCGTATTCCGTCAAGTCCGATTGCTGTTCGGGCGCCAAGACGCCCAATCCAATGATATCTTTTTTTTTTGTTTGTTTGTTTTTGTATCCAGGGTTTTATACATGTTCCAATTGTTGATATGCTCTGAGAGGATAGAGCTTGGAATGCCCAAGAGTATAATCAATATGCTGAGTTGTGTGTTGTGGTCCTGGGCTTCTAGGTGATGGTGATTTATCGGGCAGGAACTCGCGCCTGAGGAACCGATCGAGATTCTGGCCGGCGGATGAGCTTTGCCCATGGGTGGTTGCTAGGTGTCTGGCGTTCGCGGCAAGCAGCACAGATATCGTCGCCCCAGTACTGTTTGCTCACAATTGTGGGAATGCATCGTCGCTCAGTCCGAATATATTCGGGGCACCATGATTCTACCAGGTGGTAGTGGTGATGGCACTTGAGTTCCTTGTAGATGTAGTTGCACATGGTTGCTGATAGTATCTGAGGTGTGGAAAAAAGATTGGAGGGAGGTGCTTCTCGGGTGGTAGTGGAGACGTCGCTATCGTCCCAAGGCAGTCGACCAATGTGAAAAAAGAAAAAGATTGGATGAGGTCAAGTAAACAGAGATAGAAGCAAGACCAGAGAGGTTGATGGAGACGCATTACTAGTCAACTCATGCCACTTTAAGCTGGCGTTGCTTCAGCTGCCCTAGATAGGACGTTGAACACTTGGAGAAATAACTCCAAGCTAGCCTGCGGATAATTAATACATAACGCGTGAGAAAACCGTAGAGAGACAGGAAATCAACAACAGAGAGCCGGAACTAGATTGGGTCAACATATGGGCTACTATGAGGAAAAGTCATAACTTGAGGCCATTTATGTAACACAGATTGATAGTTGCCCTATTGGGGAGACTCCACCGGGCGTAATAAAGTGTGTGTGTGTGTGGGTATAAGAAACAATCTTAGCTATTTTATAACCTTTAGATACTTGTTCCCGTGTGACTTTACGAATTATGCCTCGAGTTAGGTAGTACCTATAGTGCAATTATTTCTTGAAATAGCAGCCAGTCGCATCCAGTCAAGTCGAGGCTTCGACGGTTGAAAACTCCAATTCGTTATCCGAGTTGCAGTACAGCGATCTCTGGGATTGATTCGGCAGATGAAGATGAACATCGTCGCAAGCGTCGAAGGGCTGCTATGCACGCTCATAAACATCCCCGTGGTGATCTTTATGAACCTCCCGAGAGCGAAAGCGATTAGGATTAAGTTTCTCGGCAACCACTACGCAATAGCTTCAGTAGGCTCTCTGGCATAAGCGAAGCAGAAATGGACGAAGATAATGATGATATCTGCTCGCTACCTTCCAAATCTTCCAGACGCCAGAAGGCCAGTCCTTCCACCAGGTCAATTGTCCCTAGAAAATCCACCAGACACAAGACGCGGTTAAACAGTGGCAACTGCTCGTCAGCCAAAGGCTAGCATGATATGCCTAGCCCGCCAGACTCTCGTTGTAGTGATGGTGAGCTGCACATACAAGCGCCTACAGCGAAGTTTGAGGAATGGCCACTTGGACAAGCAGTTCTGAAACGTATCACTATTAGCGGCTCGGAAACTTTCCAATTACAGTTTACCTGGGAACCCTGCAACAACGAAAAGGCTGCTGCAAATACGGGCTCGCATAATGTCCCACCACCCAGACCCAGAACTCCTCGAACAAAAACAAAGGGAAAGTGAGGCACGGCAAGAAATAACTTTATCCCTGAAGAGGATGCCCTTATAGTTGTACTAAAGGACCATGGGCTGCCGTGGAAGGATATTCATACGCAACATAAGAAACATTTCCCAGGGCGGGCTGTGGGTTGTTTACAGGTTAGATACAGCAACAAGCTGAAGAATCGATAGATTCCAGCTAGGAGAAACATAAATTAATCAATCTCCAAGTCATGTAGTTGTTGAGGTATTGAACAGGTGAATCTCGGGGACTATTGTTCCATGCCTTTAACCCCTAATGAAATTTAAAGTCATGTGATTGGATAAAACCAGTTTATGGCCTCTACCCGGGCAGAGTAATACAGTTTCGCGAAGTGGTCTGATGTGATTGACCCACAGCCATTTACAAAGGTTAAAAGGGTGCGCTTATCCATAGCATTTCGGTTTGGGGGGGATAGAGTGTGGGGTCAGTGGGGTGTCAAAAGTCTCTTGCCTCCCCAACTAAAGCCACTATTTAGGCGCCTTCCAAAATATTTTCCAACCACCTTAATTTTCAAAAAAATCATAAAAAATTCAATTACTGTCCAAAATGAGTGCTTTGGGTACCATTTATCCCTTAATCGCCGGGCTAATTAGGGAGTATCTCCTGTGATGCGTTCGGCAATTATTGCAAGTGTGGATGCAGGTTTAAGTCAGGCCCAAGTTGGTCGGACTTTCGGCCTCTCGCACTTGCTCTGCCAAGAATTCTATAGGTAACTAGTTGCGGGACGGATCACTATGTAACTCCATTTCTGCCTATGCCAGCTGTCGCATTACTGTCTCAGGCATAAGCTTTAATAAAAAGTGATAAGTCTATGCATGCATCCAAAAAAAGACAGTGTTACACTATGTATTTCCTGCGACTCCAGCTTTAAATGACGCATGCTGCATGAATTAGCTGAGTCTATTATCTTTGTCTCAAAATCTCCCTTTATCATAGATTTAATGAGGTTGCGCGTTGGAAAGGAAAGTTGGGTAGCCATGGCTATGAGTATAGGCGGACTCCACCTTTGGCTGGCTTGGAAAGGATTTTGAGGGAAAAGTGAAAAGAAAAAGAGCTCGAGTTTAGGTACCTGGGGTACTTTTCCAATACAAAGCCCATAGCGTCGAGCTAAACTAGCCACAGTCATATTCTATAGTTAGTTGCTCATTATAGTTGAGTATAATTTCGCGACACCCATTTCGCCTTCTACTGGGATGCGTACCGAACGGAAATGCAGCGATGCACTGAAACTAAACGAGGGAATATTTTTTTTTTTTTTTTTTTTTTTTTTTTTTTTTTTAGGAGGAGACGCGCCATCCGATGGACCAGACTGGATGTCGAATTTAAAGGCAGTGCAAGCAACGATCCGCTTTGCATTAGCCACAGGACGGCTGGAAAACAAGTAACATACACAAACTATAACACCCACGCACCAATTACTAACTCACCGCCCAACTCCCATTCACACCTCGTGCTAGAGACAGCAGACGCCGCTTCAGCTGCCGTAGATAGGATCCTGAACACTTGGGGAATAAGCTCCAAGCTAGCCCGCTGTGAAGAATGATAAAACAGGAGAAAACCGTAGCGAAGCAAGAGAACAGATTGTAAGAGCAGAAACTGGATGACAAGGACTCATGGGCTTCAATGAGACAAAAGCTAAGCTTCAGAATGTACACGTGCCATAAGTTCATAGTTGCCCTTTTGGACTTTCCACCGGGCGTAATAAATAAATGAATGAATGAATGTATTACGGAGCAGATGTATAATAGGTATAACTGTATTCCGTATATCGGATTTCATTGGCTCTAATGGTTAACCAGAGGTGAGTGTGCCATTTTGATATATTGCTATATTCATCCTCTTCTGCTGTGGGTTCCCCATCAGGTGGTGGATGCCTGCTCTTTATGTATCTCTTAATACCCCGCACGCATGCAACTTACTAGAGCCACTCATGGACCAGCATTACAAATGCATGTCGGTAAAAAAGAGCCTGATTTGTCCTAATTAGACAGGGATTATCGTAGCAGAAAATATCTTTTAGTTAAATTAAAAACTTTTAGTCATGTGACTAGTAGAATATAAGGCCTGCAAGACCCCGGCTTTCTTAACACATTTTAGGAGAATCTAGCAACCAGCGGTTAGCAGAGATTAATCACCATGCCATTTGCTGAGTATGTCAAACTATTTTTATTACATATAGTACATCTTATAACAAAGATATAGAGGAACTTCGGTGACATTCCCTACCGAAAACGGCGATTCTAATATCGGCACCGTTAAGGGCTTCGAGGTAACTACTTTTAGATGCCTATACATGATTAGGAATGAGGCTTACATATCTCAAAAAAGAATGGAAAATGCCGTGTTGAAGTTGAAGATGGAAAGGTTATTGAAATTGAAGAGGCGAAGGTTAAGGTGTTCAAGATCCAGAGATCAAAGAGGATGTACAATATGTTCAATTAGAGCGAAGCATTTATTGGTTTAGGTGTGGTGTGCGTGACGGCTATATATTATGTAGCAGAGGTCTATGCGCTCTATATAGGACTAAAAGCATGCGGGATACAGCAAAGCTGCACTTGAGCTGATTCTTGCTAAGAATCGTGGTGCTAAGAATCGTGGTGACATAAACACGGGATTTAGAGGCAGTGTATTTGTTGATAATCTATGATGTGTGTTCGGAACGCTGCTCTATGTAAAATCCTGCATTGCGAAAATATCCGTCTGCAATATCACTTCTGTTGCCCAGTGCCTTGATACACGCCTTGAGTAGTCCTTAAAGCTCCTCCTCCTGAGGTCGGCGTGCTCCATATGCTTGAATCTAGCGACTGTCTTGAGTACCCCAAAATGTTCCTCGATAGGAGTCGTCCGAGGGTTATATGGAGCCGTCATAAACAGCCGTACACCAGCTCTCAGTAGCTCCAGGGTTGAAAGCCACTCCACCCAATCCACGCAGTGGATCCACTCGTGGATTCCACGTCCACTCCACTGTCAAAAATCCTAGTGGATTGGCTAATCCACTGAGTCCACTGGACGATGTCGTGGGTGGATTGGGTGGATTGGGAGAACTGCCGTTAAGGGTCCCCGTACATTTTGGGAGCGCTACCCTAACAGACCTATGCTGCCACCCTGTATCAGATTGACCATGAAGCATCTGAACCGTGTAATTTTAAAATGTACACAATAAATGCTTCTATTCGAATATTCTAGATTTTTCTCATCCTCTGATACCAGTCTCGATACTTGTGGGTAAAATTTGCTCAAGAAATCCCATATTGTCATCCACACAGTAGTAGTTCGTACATGACGAGCTGGAGATAGACGTCAGTTGCACAGCACGTGTGCAGCTGGACAAGACCGACTGCGGCTTCACAGTAGGAGACATTAACCATCCAATAGCCTCTGTCTAGATGATTAGAAAAATGCGTTTAGAATCTTTAATATCTCTATACTACGCGAACAATTGGAAGCGATATAAAATCGTCTTAGTTCGCTACTTGGTAGTCCATACAAATCAGACTGGCTAGAAAGTACCTGGCACATCTAAGGTTACTGTACAAGACACGTACTAAGCCAGCCAGCCGCGTTGGACGCGTTATTCGCGTTGACTTAACTACCCAGTTGTTGGACTTTTCTTCCATCTTGTTTGCGATTCTCGACATTGAGGACAAAAAGACTCTTCTGACTATGACCTCGCCTGAAACCTGCTTCGACGTGAATCCTGGCAGCGGCTTCCAATCGGCATCCGAATTAATACCCTGCCCAACGCTATGTCCTACCAGGTCAACCTTGCCACCTCCTGTCTCCAGGCCGGCGACCCCTGCGCCTAGTGATGAACACAAGGAGCGTACGCTGTGGAGGCATTTCCCTGGCTGGACTTTCTCTGAGCGAGCCAGAGAGACACGTTGTTGGGCCTGGCAATTTGGATATGACATCCAAAAGGAAGGCGAACGAAGATGGATCTGCAGGGCATGCATTCGCAAGAATGCCCCGAACCCACGTCATTTCGAGGCTGATGGCATTCACAATGCATACAATCATCTTTTCAACGACCACGGGATTCCCGCACCGCCTGGGTTGACGAAAGGAAGTGCTGAAAAGAAGGTAAGTTCTAAGGGCAAGAGGGCTACGGGGCAGCAGGCCCTGGTGGAATCCATGAAGCTTGATCTACAAGACCCACGTGAGCAAGCAATTGCGAACGACTTCATCAAACGCTTCGATAAGGAACACTTCCGGAGGCTTCTGATCGACTGGATCGTGGCCAAGAATCATTCTTTTTCCATTTCTGAAGAGGCAGAACTCCAAGCCATCTTCGATTACTTGAACCCGTCAGTTTCGGCACGCAAAGCCAATATTACCCACACAACTGTTCGAGAAAAGATCGTCGCCGCGTTCGAACAACACAAAGAGAAGGTGATAGATGTCTTACGCAAGGCGCCTGGCCTTATTCACATGTCGTTCGACGACTGGCGGTCCGGAAACCGACATGCCTTGTATGGTATATGCTGCTTCTACAGGGACGAAAACAATAAGCCTTGTAAGATCACGCTAGGCCTTCCTGAAGTCACCGCCAAGCACACAGGGCCAAATATCGCCGCCGAAATCCTCGACGTAATTGAATCGTACCAGATCCAACACAAGATTGGCTATTTCACGCTCGATAACGCGAAGAACAATGACACCGCCATGGAGATCATTGGGGCAGAGCTCGGCTTTGTAGGGTCCCGCAGGCGAGGGCGTTGTTTTGGGCATATCTTGAACCTCTCCGCCAAAGCCATTCTGCTTGGCCACGACGCAGATGCCTTTGAGCGGCGCATATCCGGGGGAGAACCCCTTACTGAAGCAGAACATTTGATTTGGCGCAAGAAAGGGCCAGCAGGCAAATTGCACAATCTCGTGGTAGCTATCCACAGATCTGACTTGTTGACTGGCATGCTTCGTAGCATTCAACAAGAAGCTTTCTCCAAGTCGTCCGACCCCAAAATTAACGCCAGGAAGCCATTGGATGTGATTTTGGACAACGACACCAGATGGTTGTCGCAGTTATACATGATACGACGAGCTCTACTTCTTCGTGACTATATCGAACGACTTATTGCCCACCATCGAATCGAATTCGAGCAACAACATAAGTCCAAGAGAGGCGGCCTTAGGAAGTCGGCCACATTGCCCTTCATTTGCCAGCTGGAGAACCAGCTCTCCGACAAGGACTGGGAGGTGGTCGAAATATTTGCGCAAGTCCTTACTTACTACGAAGCCACGATCAAAATGCTCGAAGGCGACGGGCAGATCCGCAAGAGGAAGCGCGGGTGGACTGGGTCATACGGTAATATCTGGGATGTTATTCAAGGCTTCGAATTCCTTCTTGAGCAGCTTGAGCGCTTCAAGGATATCGCGAAGAATTTTCCTGATCCGGAACACTTCAGGATCAATATAAATTTAGGCTGGCAGAAGTTGAATGAGTACTATAGAACGTTGAGCGAGACGCCCATATACTACACTGCCCTGGCGCTCCATCCAGCGTACCGATGGAAATGGTTTGAACGCAACTGGGCCGATCGCCCTGAGTGGATTGACGAGGCGAAAAGGATTGTCCACGATGTCTGGCGTTTTGAGTATCGGGAGGCCACTTTGCCTGGCGAGGAGCCGTCAGCAATTGAACCGGTTGCTAAGCGGCAGAAGGCTTCGGACAACCCATTTCAGGAATATCTTAAACGAAATCGCTATACATCGCCAGAAGCAGGCCAGGATGGCCGCACACCCGTCGAGGACGAATACCTCCATTGGATTACGTTCTGCGAAAGTGGGGATGGCTCTATCGAAGATCCTCTGGCTTACTGGCACGAGAAGCGCTGCAAGTATCCAAACTTGTCGCGAATGGCGCTTGATTATCTCACGATACAACCAATGTCTGCTGAGTGTGAGCGACTTTTCTCCGCCGCAGGTCGGATGGTAAACCCTCTGCGCCACCAACTTGAAGCCCAGATTATCGGGATGTGTCAGGTATTGCGGTCATGGCTGAGGGCGGGCATTATTCATAATTTAGATCCCTTCTTTATTCCGGTAAACGAAGAACAAATCGACCGCGAATTGGCTCAAATGTCCGGACAACAGCTTGAAGGGTGGGCAACAAAGTGGCTTACTCAAATTGCGAGCGTCCAAGAGGAGATGGAAGCTAATTGGAGATAAGTTCGACTTGGAAGCTGAAACAAGGGAGATAGATGGGTGGGCAAGGCCTTAGGGAATACCCTCAATGCAAGCATATGGCACTTTGCCAATCCACCCAATCCACCCACTCCACGACAGCTTCCGGTGGATCCACTATATTGAGATACTCAGTGGATTATGATCTACCCACTACACTCGAGCATCCAGTGGATTGAGTGGAGTTGCTTTCAACCCTGAGTAGCCAGCTCTCTTGCACATGTCCTCTATTTTATCTGAAAAGTGAAACGAAGCATTGTCTATAATAATTACAGACTCCGGCCCCGGCCATCTTCCACAGTGCTACAATAACTGCTCAATGAAGTCCTCAAATAATGCCTTATCTGTTGACTTAGTGAAAATACGCGATAATTTTATACCGTTTAATGTATATGCTGAAAGAATTTGGACCCTATTCTCTTTCTGAAACTTAGCTTTTAAGATGGGAATGATTCCTGCCATAGCCCATCCCTTCGTTCGCAGCGCGTCTGGTGGGTTAATACCAGATTCATCAACAAATACGCAATTGAGTGCTTTTACTCCAGCTATCTTTAGTAAATACTGGTACAATACAATACAAAACAATACAATTTATTACGCCCGGCGGCACTTGAGCCGAAAGGGCGCGTTGACTTTTGCAATGAAATCATGGACTAAGGCAATGGCGAGTTGGGGCGTTAGCACGTATACACGCAATAAGCTAATGGCATCGATAACAACAGAAACAATACGCCCCTCGATAAGATTCACAATTCCAACCGGGCTTGCATACGCTTCATCTTATAGATGCCCGAAGAATGATCGATCTTCCATCTTTTCGGCGGCTGAAGCCCTTCTCTATTTTCTGTATATTGGCTGCTGCCGTGGTTTCCATCTTCATTGCTATCTGCGAGGTAAAGATCGTCAATGGATGCAGGCGACACATAACGGCCTAGGCCATCGTCTTTTGGTGGAGAGATGGCCCAAGATCACGATCGTCAGCAATCTCCGTATTAAGTAGCATGGAATGGCAGATATAACCTGGCGTGGAGAGCTCTATTGTTTATGTTTATAATATATAAATGCATACATGCATTACTATAACTTAACTCAGCATAATATATATCTATATAGAAAATGTTACCGCTGCTTCTATAATTTGTATATTTAATAGTAATCGTTTCTGCTTTACTGATTGACTTCCTATGTCCCCTTTCTGAAATACACATGCACCTATGTCTATATCACCCTTCTCATTTCTATGCCATACGTCACAATAACAGGCCCAGTGTGGCGAATCTGCCAGGTTTACTCAGGGGGTAGCTATCTAAGCATTTACTTTTCTTTTTCTTTTGCAAGTAATGGAGTTGGAGACAAGACTAGCCATAACGTATATATAAAGTTTGTAGTTAATACTTTTTTACCAGAACTTTCTATCTTTATATACTGAATCTAGCTATATAATAGCCGCTATATCGCCCTTTTATATAGCTATACGCTCCTCTTTTATATGTTGATATATATATATATATATAGAAAGAAGTATGTATTATTATTATTCCTTTATCCAGTATTTATTAATACGCTTTATCAGCGTGATATATTAGAGTCGTAAGAAGAGAATTACAAAGTTTATTTAAAAAATTCACGTCGTTATCTAGTAAATAACTCACCGGTCACTTCTTGGGCCATCAAATCTTGTCGCAATTCCCAATACAGCGTTTCACTTGGGTCTCTGATTTTTCTATCCCACATTCTTTTCATGTACCACCCCAAATTAGTAAAATATAAGACTTTAGATCTAAAATTTGTAAGAGTTGTAGTTATAATTACCAGAAATAATCAGCCCGCGGCCGTTAGGGATACCAAATCTACAGAATCATCTGGCATCACAAGCTCCGAGTCTAGCTATCCAACACCTTTAGATGTAACAGCTCCGCAAAAGATTTACAGAGAAGCAAAAATGGTTTTCAAGATAAAAAGTAAGGAGGAACATTTAGCCTGGCTAAACTCATTCTACATCTGGTAACATTCGGAATGTCTTGCGAGTCTTTAGGTATACTATCAATCTATTAAGCTAACTACTGCTGTCTATATAGCTCTATCTGCCTAGAATATATGGAGGATAGTGATTACGTCCGCCGGTTATTGCGTTGACGTGTATTCCATTCGGTTTGTATAACTCCGTGGTATTTGAGGTATCATTACACCTGCCCTTTGTGTAAATCTCGCTATATACTGGATTAAGTCTATAAAAGTATAGTCGAAGTCACGTAAATTGTAACTAAAACTTAATAAGATGAAGCTATTATATATAGCTTTGATGTACCTTAGCTTTATACTGTACTAGGAGCCGGGTTTCATATATCTATCGTTGCTAGCTGACCAATCGACACTGTGGAAAGCTGCATATGGGTGAACAAACATCATTACCGTGGGGAAGGACCAAGGTCAGCCGACAGCAATATGGCATAAGTGCCAGATATTTGCTGACATCGCGGCTTACAGCGGCTACACGCACCACCGAAAGACATGGAGAAAATACACCCGTCTTTATCTGGAGGAGGAAGCGAAGAGAGGAGGTTGGGGGGG
>ANCB02000457.1:0-25062 GCA_000331835.2 Trichoderma hamatum GD12 | reverse complement strand
TATTAATAAGGCCAAGGTAATTATTAATATAATTACTAACCGCTGGGTTTTAGCCTGGTTAAGTAATAAGTCCGGCTTGATAGTATTAAACTTTATTATAGTAAAAGGAGGAAATACTTGTCAGAGGCGTCTTCTGCGATTCCTGATAAATAGCAGCGCGAGCCACAAGCTTGTAGAAGATAAACTGCCTGTACAGGCTTGTTATAAGAGCGCCGGAATCGGTATTCTAAGCGTCTAAGCCACATGTCCTGCTTTTTCTGCGATTTTAGATACAATTTACTTATTAAGGGATACCGGATACACAGTCCCTTTACTTTTTATTAAATTATATTATTGACAGTAGTAGAATAAGCGGATAGCGTAACACTGGCAGCTTATAATTCTTGTTTAGTTTTAACGTAATATATTAGAGCTTTAGTATATAAATACTTCATGCAATCAAGACCCGAATCAAAAACCACCAGTCGTCGAATTGAAACACGTCAACCCTCTCTTAACACCAACTCTGTATCCTGTAAAAGAGGGGATGGCTAGTATATTAGCTTGTAACACTCAATATGCCATATTCTATGAGCTATGAGATGAATCCGGAAAAGCTGTTGCCTTATCCGCAGCCTGCCTTATTCAAGAATGGGAAGGACGACGCAGCCCAAAGAAGAGCAACCCTGAACGGGCGGGGTGTAGGTACAAGCGCATGTGGTTGACGGAGCGCAGGGCCAGAGGCTATTGCGCGTTGTGAGATAATTGTCAGTTCAAGTACATGCTACGGCTGGTATTACAGTGCGAACTTACCACAGGTTCAAAGGGGCAGGAGTGTCTCCGCGTCCCAAGTCCACAATGGTGGCATCCTGCACTCCATCTGCAACGAAGACTGTGACTCCAGCCGCACGCCGCTCTAATTGTGGTGATTGGGCATCTCCGTCGACGGGGGCGGCCGTGACAAGAATGCTTGAAGCAATCATAATGGCAGAGAAAAGTCTAGCGGTCGAGTACATTTTGGACTCTGCGAACCTGTAGTTCAATGGTATTGCTTTTGATGGATGAGATATTTTGATACAGTTGCGGAGGCCAGAAGGGCGGAAGATCCCGACCTTTATATAGACGTGGCAAGCTGGGGAAAAGGAGGGGGGGGGGGGGGTTGACTGGTGTTTACGGTCTGTCCAACGCTTGATACTAGAAGTTGTTCTTAGTTCTGTAGACAGTGTCATTGGTATTTGGGGGGTCAATCCTACAGCATACATCTGGAGCTCAATTCATCAATCGGAAGGATTTGTTGGCCGCTGTTTAGTGACATGGCCATTATCAGTGCACGCTTTTGATAGGAGCGGAAAGATATCCAAGCTGCATGGTTAATTGTGCCGCTGTAAGGCAGAACATCGACAGTTATGCAGTGCTTGCATGTATATTTGAATGGCCTCGATTGATGGTCGCATGGTCGGAACTGCAGTTGTAGTAAAGGAGCTGTAGGTTATGGCTCCTATTCATGGCCGTTAATTGCTCAGAATCTACAACTGAGATAGAGTCAGACATAATAACTCCTGGTGCTCGCAACACACTACACATTTGGATTCCACTAACTTGTTTCCAGTAATACTGTTGGTGATATAGTTGGTGATGCAGTTGGTGATGCAGTTGGTCACTGGATGGAGTTGCTCCCCTGGCTCTCGACCTGGGATTAAATGCCTAGTCCTCTATTATATGAGAAGGCCTCATTGGGGCACACGCAATTGAGTAGGCTACAGCCAAGGAAGAGGAATCAACGATTAATTTGTCAGGCCATTCTTTAATTTGGATAAAGCCAACCCGCAGGGGTATATTATCCGATGCAGCAACACGGAGCACAACCGACAACCAACGGCCAATAGTATAACACACGCATATTTCTATGCACACACACTGGTACTACCTATTTCACCGGTATTACCTATTTCACCGGTCCTGTTTGTTATCCCTCAACCCCTCTTTTCTGTCAAAGGAGCACGTCAACTTTACACCATCAACCATCACCCTTTATTCACCTCTTATTCCCTCTTCCACACGGGCAACTATCTTCTAGAGGTCACTTCTCAGAAGTCATTTAAATTATAGGAAGTATAATCGTTAACTTTATTGTAACGCACGCTAAGCACATCCCGTAATGAAGCCTGCTTCCTTCCTCGTTCCTCTCTTGGTTGATGTTGTGACGTGTGCGGACGCCAATGCCCCTTATCCTTGGCAGGAGGCAACTCAAACCAATCCCGGCACTATTATCCCCCCGGTACCATCTATGCCAGGTTTATGGTGAGCACGACTTCCACCATATATATAATCTTGCTTCATATTAACGCGGAATTTTAACATTTAGTCTATTTCCCTGCCCAACAGCTGGGACATGTGCCTGTACCTACCATCTTCCCGAGCAGAGGTGTACGGAAACGGGTTGTGAGATAGTTAAGCCGCAGGAATTATAGGTATAAAATATAATATTTAGGGGTGATACTAGTAAATGTATAAGAATCTTGAGTTTAATTATCAACAGAATAAAGATTTAATGAAACAAATGTTTATACTCTTGCGCAGAAACTTGAAAAAAAGATTATAGTTAGCCGTATAGTTTTACTTTTATTACTTACTAACTGTTTATTAATTAATATTCTGGTGTGGGGTTATATTTGACATTGCCATGGTATTAGTTATTGCGCCATTGCAGATACACTGCTTCTAACTATTGAATCATAACCCCCATAGCGCGTATTCAGGTGGACTGGAATATCATATCTCTCGCCTTGGCGTCATGGTTTTGGGATATTTTGCCAATATCGAGAAGTAAACGACGAGACGTTTTGAGAAATTTCATCCGCTGGGCTAATACAGCGATGGTGTAAATAGGCTTTTGGCAGTCTAGCAAACCTCTCAGGCTAGTTCCCCAACGAGTCTTATCATTTACTTTAGCGTTCACCTTTATCCCTTTAGATTTAGAGACTAATTTAGCTTAGCTACTTCGCTTACCACCACTTACCGCACAGCATTGCGCATATAAAAATGCCACTTACTCTATAAGCCATCAGCACCTTCACTTATCTCCAATAAATCTTTATAAACAACAACTCACTATAAGCCATCATGAAGAGCTTCACATCCGCCATTATGCTTTCGCTAGCTAGAATCCTGACCACTGATTGGGCGTTCTAGATAGGTACATTTAAGGCTTCAGGCAGTACCAACCAGGTTTGCTCCACTGCCAACGCGGGCTTCGCAAACCAGTGGTCTGCCCAAGTAAAAAGTAGATATATAGTTTCGATATACACCAAGGCAAGCCCTGATTGTGGAGCAGGCAATCTGATTGCTACTGCTGATGAGAATGTGGAAAACGAGACTCTTGAAGGCGCGTCAAAGGTCGTGGGGTTTTACATCCTACCAGCTCGCTCCTGTGTTGACTCGACTAAGCTGACGTTGCGCCAACGTCTAGATGATGCTTCGTCGCCGCTGCCTCCTGTAGGCATGTGAGCGTTTCCCACTGGCAGTTCATTCGGATGCTGAGCTGTAATGGTAACACGCCTGCATCTAAACACAATGACAATGCCTAGCCACTTGTGCTGGCTTTGCATTGAACGCGTAGTCGGTTGAGGTGATAGTGTACTAGGTAGTTGTCGTCTTGACGTTAACACGGGATTTTATGCGTAGCGTGTTCCTCCTCGGGCCAAGGCGCTGTGTCTCCTGGGACGCCGGAATCTTGCATTTCTTCTTGACTGGCGGTGCTATTCCGCTGCCACCAGCGTTGAGGTTGACCTTTTATTGTAATTTTTAATAGATTAGCACACTAAGTATTACAAGTTAACCCTTACTTAGAAGAGAAAGATTGCTATATATTATTTACTATAAAGCAATATAAGCTTTCCTTTCCTAATATTTATTTTCACTCTCTCTAAAAATTTCCTTCTGCCTTGTTGGCCAAATAAAGCGCCATGGATATCTCAAGATATATACAAAAAATTTAAGCTCACTAATACCAGGCTTCAAAAAGCAAAGCTTAATGAAAAATGCTATTGTCATAAGCACAACAAGGTACAATGTATTATTTATAATATTAAATGCATTCTCGTTGTTGCTTGTATTTTTATCGTTAGTCGTCAATATGTAGCAGTCCAAGATGAACCTAAGCGTAATAAACACAATGCCAGTGTTATTTGCGACGTGAGTAGCTTGCCGTATATTACGTTCTGCAATATGACGTTTGTTGTCACATCTTGTGTAAGAATTACCAAAATAAAACTGGCCAACGATAATAATAGTAGCAGTTTCTTTAAAGAGGCCTATGGTTCCGTTGAGCCACCCATGAAGCCGTATAAAATTATAGTATCCGTAAAGGGGCAAAAGTAAAGCCAGGAAAAAATATTGGTAATAAATGATATTTGGTTGCTGTACTACATCCGGAACTGCTGAATTATCCATATCGTGCGACTTTTGACTTGGACTTTGTCAGGTCAAATATCAAAGCAGGAGACAGAGAGCCAATAATAAATTGTGCCAAGGTGAGAAAGATACTTTGGTTCTGAAAGTCGGCAGTCCAAGATCAAATCAGCTTTTATTGGCTTGTAATGAATTATAAGCCTGGGACTCGCAAGGATCCATTAATTGGAATGAAGATTGCTGTGATAAAAAATAAAGTTAAAGAATATTAGTATAGCGTTGGCGGGGGTGCTATAACCTTTATACTGTAGTCAAAGCCCCACCACCTATCACGTGGCTCAATGATATCCAGTACGGTACAATACCTTCTTCTGTATAAAATACTATATCACGCCTTGCACTTGAGAGCTGCATTTAGAGCTGTTACCGAAAAACAAAGTATCTACTATCATACATGTACTGCGCCATCTATCCCTTGGTAATATCAAGTAGAGTTACGTAATACTGTGGACTTTCTTATACGAATTCTGAGTAAAGGCTGCTGTCGCCGAACTGTTTGATACTTCAGGCGTGAACATCTTACGAACTGGAAGCAAATCGATAGTTTCAGTCATTGGCTGCCAAGTCTTTGTGACGTCGAATCGAACGATTGGCATTGGATGCGATGCGGAGTTTGTTACGGACTCATTCGATTCGCATCGAATCTACCCCCTCTGCGCTTCATTCGCATTCGCATCGAATCCAGGGACTTCTCAGCTTTCGATTGGTTCATCAAGCCGCTCCACCTGGTGACACATAGGTTGTATGTTCCGCCCATATATATAGATAAAATGCACAATCCCAAGGTTAGGGTGGCAAGTGCGGTGTGGCGCAAAGGCGCGGCAGAATGCAACAGGAATCATGCTGTAGCAACTCCAATACACTGAGGTGCTGATGCCATTGCATCTAAAGATTGTAGGTACATATTGGTCTTTGTAATAACCGAGTATCAGAATGCAGAATCCATTTTGTGCTTTGGGTGGGGTTCATGGCTAGGGTGGTAATTTGGCTTCAGCTGCTCATAATTAGCTCGCTGGCAAATCCTAGACTGGTACTAATCATAACTCGAGCAATTACAGCAATAGGCACAAAGTAGATCCAGTCTTAGTACTAATGTCACTAAGAGGGGTACTTGCTGCAAATTGAGTCAAAGAATTATGGAATTAAGCTCGCTACACACGAGCAGTCTGGAGTTTTAGCAGTACTTCCTTTACCAATGATCAAGGCTCTGTTTACAATTCCCGAATTACATCATAGACCAAGAAAAATGGAGCGTATCTTGGTATAGCTTCAGGAGTGTCTAAGCTTAGCTTCACCCAGCACATTACACTTTATACATGAGTCAACAAATGTTGTGGAGGATAGGGACTGTATATCCGGGGCCACTTCCCCTTCCTTCAGCGACGCCACCACACAAACCAATTGCGTCATCATTCAGGACAGAAAAGCCAACAAAGGTGTATAAATCTAGCCTTGCTCCATACATGCTTACAGCGAGCTATAGCCACCGATATCTCCCGTGATAACCTATCTCTCAACAGTCATAATCATTATGACACCCTATTATAATCCATCCCATTTATTCCTCACACCCGTTGAAGCCGATATACTCTGGGCAGGTGTCAGTCGGGTTAGTTTCATATACGATAGCGCCACCCATAATATTAGATCTAGAGCCATCCTGAATTGTGTAGAACTGGATTCTGGCTGCTCCATTATCACCAGCCAACCTGTTGATTTGGTAACCGAAGCTACCCTGTGCATTATCATCTGGTTTACGGCCTCCTGTACCACAAGCAGCATACCCGGAGAGCTTAGCACCGATATGTGGCCCGAGGTGGAATCTTACTCCAAAAAAACCATTGAAGTTGCCATTGTGGTTTGGGCACGCCTGGTCTGCCGATCGCTTACGCGCTCCATGCTCCAAGTCTGGCGGTAGCTGGTTCTGCAGTTCGTAGACAGGCTGGTTTGGATCCGCTTGACCCTGTAACAGCACGGCTCCATATCCCAGTCCACCTGCCACAAAGGCGTAACACCCTTTCATGATAGCAGCAATTACCTTATCACCACATTCTTTGCCGGTGGCAGTTCCATCTTTAGTAGCAGCACCATAGCAGTCATTCCAAACGTCCCGGATAGTGGAAAAACCATCAGCAGGGTTAGAATATGCTAGGAACATTGCAAAGCCGCCAGCACGAATAAATTGGTTGGCAGCCAATACTTGCTGCTCACCACGACGACCCTGAGCCTGTTGGGTTGAATTGGCTAACCAGTGTAGCAATCGATCCTCATCAACATTTTGGCCGTGATATTTCCATATTTCTCTCATCTTTCCAATAGGCACGTGTCCCGGAGTGATGTTGAACATTCGTTCCACTTCCATGGTCTGCATCTCTACAGCATTTGGCATTGGAAGAGCTGTGCCAACCTTACCACGGTTGGCATCCATGATAGCGAGTTCGTCATCGTTGGCCCAGCGCACTGTAGTAGCAGCTACACTTGCTGCCACGAGAAAAAAAGAAAGCTTCATAGCCAACAAAGGTGATTTGATTAAAGATACTGATGACAGGGTTCGAGTTATGGAATTTCTTAGTTGTGTATTTGTGATTGAGATATTGCTGGAAATTGTGATTGAGATATTGCTGGAAATGAACCTTCTTAAAGGAATCAACTTTAGGGGGGTTCTTGAAAGATGGTTCGAGTTTCTTGATAATCCATCCAACCCTAGGCCAACACCCTCCATGTCTAGCGTATTCTCACCGTCTACGTAGCATCGATGATGAGATAGCTTCCCTTGGATTGCATTCCCCCTGTGAACAACGCCCCCCCTGGCGAATATCTGCATCTGCAACTTTCCCAACACAATTGCCAGCCATGTGCGTAAACGAGAGAGCTAAGAATTAGCCTTGCCATCTTTATTACACAACGCTATATAGCTACGGTAGAAAGACCCAATACACATACGAATATCCAAAATACAGGACAGACGCAAAGGCAATACGTGTTAGTAATTTACAGGCCTGTTATAGAACACGTAGAGTTTTACAAACTCATTGCTATTTTGAAGGAGTTCCTATACCCACTCTAGCGTTGGCGAAGTTCCGTCCGCCCCACAAGCCGTTGGGCGTCGGAAATACAGTACATTACCCTACTGCATGGTATAATTAATTCTTCACCCGAGCTTTCCGTTATATTAATTTATGCTTTCCGTTCTATGAAGGATTTTTCGGGTGAAAAATCTTTCTTTAAACTAATGTTTGCCAATACACCAATTCGCAAGAGAGAGCACTTGATCAAGAATACGGCTATGGCCTAGAATTTCATAGATTTGGCGGACGCTGACAGGCAAACCCGGCTCTAACAAGAATACAGCAATCAATTGTTAAAATAATCAATGCTGATTTTATTACTTTAATAAAAGACTTATTATAACATGGTGTTGCTATAATTCATCAAATAGTATAGAATACTTTTTATATGTGTGTCAGAGATTTTTAGTCTTTGATCTGGTATATCGGCTGTTTGGTACAGCCACTCTAAGCCATCATAAGCTATCCCTGCTGTAGCTATACTATTCGGGCTAGCTTATCTATTTTCCGAGGCTTTTCTTCTATTTGTACTTAAATTTTAATACCCTTTATTATTTTCTAAACTATATACTCTTCATTTATGCATAATTAAAGGCCCTAATATAATAAAGATTAACTTATATTATGCCTTAAAGCTAAGAGGATGCTTTGGTAATTTCTTTTTAAAATTGAATATTACATAATTTCATCATGAGACATTTATTATATTAACTGTTGGTTCTTGTATTTTTTGCTGCATAAGCGTGAGGGATTTACTGCTATAGTTGTTGGTGCTTATGGTTTTTAGTATATTCCTGAAGGATTTAGCAAAATTAAAAATGCTGTTGGTGATGTTATTTGTTTAGTATATATTCATGAGACATATGTATACGGCCATTTTTGTTGGTACTTATGATTTTTCGCATGTATCCCTGAAGCATTTAATATATTATGTGTTGGTTACTGCATTTTTTGATGTAGGTATATGAGGCATTTACCACCAGGCCTGTTGAAGGCTATAGTTTTTAGTTTATGTTCTTGAAGGATTCTATATATATCATGTGTTTATGTAATCTGGGTATTCCTATATAATAAATAATTTATATTTCTACAAGGAATAAAAAATGCTATTACAACAAGTACTTTTATAGTTAAGTAAGGTAGTTCTATGCTTTGAATGTAAAATATTACTTGCTTCTCTCTCCTTATCTCTAATGAATAGTAATTAATCAATCTTACCTGCGTTGGTTATAAATATGAATTGTTCGCTGCTAATAAGATGTAACTATTCTATAAACGTTTGAAGACAAGGCAAAGGTGAGTGTTGATATCATTTTACATCTGTGTAGTTGAAGCGATACGCTCCATCACCCTCTTCTATTTCTTCACCTTCAGCTTTAAGAACGCTTGTGCAAAATTCTGTGGGCAATAACCATATTTGTAGCTGAATTTGCAGAGACGGTTTTCGATTTCTGATGTTGCTGGAGGTTAGTCTACCACTATTGCTGTGACGCAAGTACAACGACATATCAGAGCCCACGTAGTACCCTGCGGTATCATCAGCCTCAAAATGGAACCGACTCATCTTCAAACAAACAAGGTAGATTATCAATGTATCTTTTTAAAGCATTACGTTGAAATCGGATGCTGCATCACGGAATCCTGGATCACTTTCACCATTCTTGATGATCTTTTTGCATTCTGCGTAAGTTTAAAATACTCTATTGCCTTGGTGTGGTGTGCAAATCTCGCATCTGACTTAACCCGAGATACTGTCAAGTTATATACCTCAATAGTCTTCTGGGATTAATCCCTTTTTGCAGTTTGACAGATAGAGCCAATGAAATTGTAGGTACGTCCCCAGCACCTATCCTTCATCATATGGAAAGATCTTCCATAGCTGGCTTCAGTGACGGAAATCTTGACATTTGGCACGCAGGCCTTCGTGAATATAGCATCATGTTAACTTTGGTGCCGTTAACGATAAGCTTCCGAGAACTCGAGTTGATTATGGAAAATTCCCTGTGAATATGTGTATAAGCGCGTCAATATTTGCATTTTTACCCTTTGGCCCGAGGCAATCTTTATCACGGCCAAACACCTCGTAACAATGCGTTTGTTTTGTTAAAATGCTGCAGGAGGGCATGAATTTGCTCTAATCTTATTACCACAGTTAGAGACCATTTTATTCAATTTCAAGACTACCGCCTGAAGGAGCATGTATGTCATAGTGAGCGGGGAAAGCAAAGTAGAAGCTCCAATTGCGGTAGCATGCTTTGAGAGAGAATGCGTGAAGCAGGCGTTGTCTGCTGGCAACTTTGTACTGGCAACCTAGGGAGCATACTCTGCACCGGCTTGAGGATGTGGAAGGGGCGCTCTGCCAGTACTTAGGAACATATTATAATTAATAAGCATGTCTTTATACGCAGTCCAAGTCCAGATTTTGCCTTGGTTAAATTTCTAAATATCAACAGGCGTGATGTTGTTTTCCTTGGCCAGATCATCATAAGAATCACCGTTAACAACAAGATGGGTTACACAGGTAGCATCAGCTTTTTGCTAAGGCTTTAATGGTACGTATGGGGTCCTAGATGAATATAATATATAATCTCCTAGTTTGAGAGTAGAACAAAGAGTGGATAGGAGTTAAGTCTTGTAAAATCGGCAGTCGATATACCACATCAAGTAGCGGGAGCCGCACAACTGTCTCCAGAATTGACTTGTATATAACAACAATTCAGTCACTTGCCTAGCATGTTATACACATGCCAATCTCTTCCAAAAAGTCAAGATACTGCCCTGGATGTCAGTTATAAGTTAACTACGCCGTGAAAGTACTGTTAGGGACCTGAGAGGACTGGCTTTCTTGTACATAGCGAGCGGGTTCGGAATGCCTGCGTTTATCTCCCGCTGCAGGATATCTGCCGTGCAGTGAAAATTCTAGGCCAAGCCACAACTATCGTCAAGCCAACAAGTTTCCATGCCAAGCCTAGACATGACTCCTCTTCAATTAGCCAGGGATATTCTTTCTTGCCATCTAACCAACAGCATGCAACGAATGGCGGGCTTAGAGCTAATTCTATCATATAAATCTGTTAAGTCCAGCGTATAAATACCTCCAATGATTTATTTATATACCCTCCCAAGCAAGGCAAAAAGGATTCTATAAGATTACGTTAAGCCATGCACGTTGCCGGAGCAAACAGCTATTTAACTTAAGCTTGTAAATCAGATTTATTTGGTTACACCTAAAACCCACTGTTCTTTTGCTGTTGGTTTGAAGCTCTCTGAATCAGCCCTTTACCCTTTATAATTCATAATCACCACCATCTCCTCTTCACTTGATCTAGATTTTCCTCTCTCACTTTGCTCCCTCAACGAACTGAGAATGCCGAAACTTTGCGAAATTAATTACTCGCACGTTGAGTGCATGTCCGCAATCCACGGGTATTACAAGTTCCTGACCAAGCTATATCTCAATGAATCGGATGTCCTTGAACCTCCGGTAGAAGGATGGCCGGACATTACGACCTCAACCATGCAAGGGTTAGGCAAGACTAACCAAGTGGTCTCACTACTCCGCCATCTACCATACATACGAGAGCCAAGTAGCGGCATGCAAAGGATTCAACCAGCGGCGGATTGCTATTTCGCTAATTGGCAGGATATCGGCCGTTTCTTAAGCCAGGACTCGTCGCAAGCCGAAAACCAGAGAGTAGTTACCGAAGGCCTGTCTCTGTTTAAGTCATTCCTCCTCAAGTTATAAGTCTCATGAAAGGCGGACGTTACAATCCAGTCTTACGACGACCTACTGCAAGAAGACTGCAAGCCTACTGAAACAGACGTTTTTGGCTTGCCATAATGCCCATTTTCTGCGTCATTACTTTGGTGCAGCTTTTCCACTATTGCTCCTTCATCTCTCCTGCCAAGCTATTCATCCTATGGCATCGTCATGGTGGTCTGTACATAGCTCAGCTGCGGTTTCTCTCGCCCGAAGCTGCCCAATTGGATGATACAAAGCTATGGTTGATACCCCTGGAGGAGCAGGATGGCTCAATAGCACTTTGGTGTTCGCTGGTTGTTACGAGGAAGCACACCCCTCGACTGGTGTTTCGACCAAAGCAACTCCTACTGCAACAACTGGCTTAAAACCAACTTCGAGTGGTCCTAAGCTAACGGCGGCGACGAGCGCAGTTACTACCACAAGCAAAGTAAACAGTGTTATTAACCGGGCGGAGAGTGTTGAGATGTGGATGGTTGCTGTTATTGGACTTGCCTTCACCGCGATCAACTCGATGCTCTAAGCCGAATTACGATAATGAATGAGCGAGAAATATGATGTTAATAATACTCGTTTCCAATGGATCTCCGAATATACGTCATATCATTTTTAAAAGAATAGATATAGAAATGTCTTGTTGATCTCACAATGCGCAGGTCTTGCAGTATATCTAAGCAAATTGTGTTCCTATTATTGCTATAGGTTAGTGAATCTTATCAATGCTGCCAAACTGGAGGGACGAGCTGAATTGGGTGGAGCGAATCAATGATTAATTATGTACTCCTAAAGAAATAGAAATATCGCGTCTCTGGCTGAGTGGAGTTAACATTTTTGATTCAATAGGTGCTGGTTTTTCTTTACATGATCTATCAATCATACTCGATTATAATACCAGATCTGGATCTATGGGCAAACTCAGATAAAGCCGCTAAAATCAGTAAGCCTTAAGAAGTGCTAAGGAGGGTACCCCACATGGCTGCCTGGCACTAGCAAGGTTGCAAAGGAGATGAAATTACAGCCCCCCTGTTTCTGGAAGATCGCTTCTCCAGAGGCCGCCCAAGTCAAGAGTGGTGGCTACTGGGTGACAAAAGTGAGATATAGCCTATAGGCGTCAGAATGAGCTTCTTTGAGGTGTGGCGTTGACGGCTGAAGCTTGCCACCCTTAACGACCTAGGTTGAGGGTTGGGACAAAAGTGCAACAGAGGTAAATGATTAATTGACGCTTTAATAAATTTATGAGGATCGGCAAACTGATCATCCGCTAGTTCTTGTGAGCTGAGGAGCGAGCTAAATAGTAGTAGGTATAGTGTGAAGATTTCAAATGCTGATGAGCGCAACTCGACAAGACAAGACAGGGTGCCTCACCAGTTAGGGTTATTGGCCACCCTACTTCCAAAGACCCCCGGATGCTACCTCCATTCTTGCAAGAGAACTTGTTGTTTGCATCTCTCGGATTGGCTAGGCCAAGTACTCCCTCTGTGAATTTGCTGGTGAACTTATTATTGCAGACCCACAGCTGCTGTTTAAGCCGATGCACGATTTCCAGCGATCTGGACACCCTCGTTTGAACCGACGAATAACAGACCATGTTTACGATGGAGCTGCTTAATTTTAAGCGGCATAATTTTAGCCAGACAGCTGTCAGTTCATGTATTTGTATCTATGGTTAGCCGTTTCGCGGACGGGATCGAAGTCAGGCTTCCATAGTCGGGTTGAGCAGGAAAAGACCACCATGCATCCCTCGTGGCAAGCTGCCTTTCTAGGCTTCACCATCTTGACGTCTGTTGTCAGCGCTGTTACCCTCACCAGTTATGAATACGTTGTTGTTGGTTCCGGAGCTGGCGGCGGCCCATTAGCCGCACGACTGGCCCTGGCCGGACACAAAACACTTCTCATCGAAGCCGGTGATGACCAGGGGAACAACCCGAACTACACTGTTCCCGCGTACTCTGCGAAATCATCAGAAGATGAGAAGCTTGCCTGGAATTTTTTTGTGCGACACTATGCAGATGATACTCGGCAAGCGCGTGACTACAAGACTTCTTATGAGACGCCAGATGGACAGATATACACCGGGCTAAATCCTCCTACTGGTTCAAAAATGCTCGGAACACTGTATCCTCGTACTGGAACACTCGGTGGATGTACCGCCCACAATGCACTTGTGGCGATCTACCCGCATCGCTCGGACTTCCAATTCATTGCTTCCCTGACTGGTGACGATTCTTGGTCTCCTGATAACATGCGAAAATATTTCGTAATGATGGAAAACAACAAGTACCTGCTGCCTCTTGCCAAGGGCCACGGATACAATGGGTGGTTGGACACGGATCGCGCACCGCTTACGATTCCTCTGGAAGATCCCAAGTTGCTCAGCATGATTACCGGAGGTAGTTTTGCGCTAGGAAATTACACCAAATTGCTACCAAATTTGCTTAATGTCCTACTTGGCGATGCCAACGAAGACTCAGAAAATCGCGACAAGGACGGTGGATATTTTCAGATTCCGCTTTCTGCGGGCAACGGACAGAGATACGGCTCGCGAGAATTTGTGGTTGCCGTTCGGGATGCAAAGAACTGGGACGGTAGTAAGAAATATCCTCTTGATGTGAGGATGAACTGCCATGTTACAAAAGTTGTCTTTGATGAATCGGGCGATGAACCTCGCGCTACAGGCGTTGAGTTCCTCGACGGAGCGTACCTTTACAAAGCTAGTCCGCGATCAAAGTCTTCTACTAAAGGCACCCATGGATCAGTTACTGCCTCTAAGGAAGTTATTGTTGCGGGTGGAACGTATAATTCTCCTCAAATTCTAAAGCTCAGCGGTGTCGGCCCAGCAGACGAACTCAAGAAGTTTGGTATCAAGGTTATCAAGAATCTACCTGGTGTGGGAACTAATCTCCAGGATCACTATGAAGTTGCTGTCCAGGGCCGTATCCCATCTGACTGGACGTTCCTTAAGGGCTGTACGTTTTCCGATCCCGATCCTTGCCTCGACCGCTGGCAGCACCCTATCCTTGGGGATCGAGGAACCTATGTCTCGAATGGTTTCGCAGCAGCCATGTTGATGAGATCCTCAGAGGCGAGTGAATATGACGCCTTCATCTTCGGCGGACCCGTCAACTTCCGCGGCTACTTCCCCGGATACAGTTACAACATCACTTCTGAACACGACATCTTCACCTGGGCCATTCTCAAGAGTCACCCACGCAACAACGCTGGACACGTCAAGCTGCTCTCCGCTGACCCTCTGGATACTCCTGAAATCGTCTACAACTACTTCGACACTGGAAGCAGCGACTACGCAGCTGATTTGATGGCCATCCGCGAAGCTATTGGCGTTGCACGTGACGCTTTTAAGAGACAGCTTGTTAATGTGGATGAGATTCTGCCAGGGACAACTATTCGGTCTGACACTGATGTTGAGATGTATGCCAAGGATACTGCATGGGGCCATCATGCTTCTTCAACGTGTCCGATCGGAGCGGACGGTGACCCCATGGCCGTTTTGGATTCGAGCTTCCGTGTGCGAGGTGTCAAGGGGCTGAGAGTAGTAGATGCGTCTGTTTATCCCAGAATTCCAGGAACATTCACAGCAGTATCGACCTACATGGTCAGTGAGAAGGCAGCAGATGTTATTTTAAGTCAAAACAACTAATGGTGGTCTAAACTATCTTGCTATATTTATACATTTATTTACTGTACTTGTTTGCAATTTGAATACTAAGTCAAGCTCGTAGCCTTTGCTGATTGATAGGGCTAGTTCTGGGTGCTGTGGGAGCTACAGAAATGTATGTCCTCCAACTCATATCACTGTAGACCCATACAACTTATGTTCCTGTCATTGCTTCCCTACGAGGAATACGGGGCTCGCATGGTCCACCAACAGTTAGCCATGCGAACCCCTTGACCGGGAGTAAATTCAGACCAGCTGTTCCAGCGACGTAAGCAAGACCATACTGTAAAATCAAGATCTAACAGACGTTCACTCACCACCCCTCGCCCGTGTAATCCATGAAGTTGTGGATCGGGTCTAAGCCGGACTCATCCGGGCAAGAATCACGCCCAATAGGGCAGACATTCAATGGGCTAACAGACTCTTGGGGAGTATCTGCGATATAGTCGCCAGGTCCATCACAGCTTAGACCATCGAACGTGTGTAGAAGGGAAAGCCAATGTCCGACTTCATGGACTGCGATCTGCCCCTTGTAGGTTATCCCATCGTTGGCTCCACCTGGAACCGTGTACGACACTAGCGTGCATCCATCTAGGTAGCTCTGGATAGAGTTACTGGTTATATTACTGCTAGGTAAGGTGCATGATCCCCATCCCCATTCCGTGGCATTCATATTGGTTACAAAATATAAATTGAGGGTGTCATAGCCACCCTGTCTAGTCTGAGCCTTGATACCATTGAAGTTATAATAATCATACCCCATCGCGTAGTCGTCATTAACGACTCGAGTCGTGTTCTTTAGTGTGAAGGTAATACCAAGGGGCGTGTAGCTCTCGACAAGAACATCAAACTGAGCCTCCAGAGCATCGTTGCTCAAGATATCTTGGGAGTTTGTCGTGTTGACAAATGCAGTCATATAAACCGGTATAGTTATATTAGCCGAAGGGGCGTTCTGGCGGGCATGAATCGCGCTGGAAGTTTGTTCCGAGGCTTGTAGAGCAGCCACTGTGGAGAGGAACTCTGACGAGTTAGTTTGAGTGCCGCACCAACTTTGACCACCAAAGGATGCTGATGCACCGAGAAAAACATTAGAAGCAAGCATAGCTGTAGCTTGCTATAAAAAATGCAGAGGCATAATAGTATCTCGCAGGAGGACAACTTTCGGACGCTTCGGCTTAGAATTTATACATTTTGCTACTTAGCCATACCTAAGCAACGGAGGCAGATCGGCAAAATTATTCACGATGAATCCTTCTACAATGTAATACCCTTGCTGCAGCGAGAAGGATTCATTATGCATCTGATTAAATATTGACCAATTTCCTGTTACGGGCTTAGCTCTAGGAAAGCGCCTTAGTTGCAGCTTTAACATTGCAAATCCCTACAACAGCCTTCCAGTTTGAACGTTTGTAGGATTGATCTCATGCTATGGTATAGCAAGGCGGCCAATCCTCCGGCTTTACTCCGGGAATTTATCAAGGTACAAGGTTATTGTATAATACTGCTTGTCTGGGAATGAGCCAGATCTTCTTTGCCCTAAAAAGAACAGCGATGGAACGGACACCAGCTATATAATCCAGCCTGATGATGATTTCCTGCCAGAACGTGTGCAAAAAATGCTTTTACTACCTACAACAGTCTAATTGTCGCCATGACTGTAACTATTTGACCGCTAAGGATGACTGGAGACTACTGATCAAAGTCACAGGCCTCTTTGCGGACAAGTCGTTTTATAAGCGTAAACTAGAAGCTAAGGTAATGATAATAAAATCCCTTTTAACAAATATTCTAACTCCTGCCATCGTCGTAGCGCACATAACCATCATCTGCACCCTTCTGTACTACTGCCTTTATCGACCTAGCACATGTTGTTGTCCAATCATCAGACTGTTGTGGTCTCGTGCCCAACGAATGAGAATTATGTGAAGGCATAGACTTTCCAGCAGTGATATTGGGAGGCTTCCCTTTTGCCGGTATCATTGCGAGCAGCATACCTGAGGAGCCTAGTCCCCGGCCGTCGAGCAAGAGCAGTAGCGAGTAAAGGTACTAACTACATAGACCTGGGAGATGGCTTCATATACCAGCCCCTGGGCCGTTCAATATTGGGCCGTGCAATGTGAGCCGTCAGCCGTGATTCACCCACTGACACTGCAGGTGAGCACCCTTTAAATCATAATACGCCTCGAATACGCCTCGAATACGCCCTAGCGCAGTCGCTCACATAACTATCTTCTATACGCCTCCCATACGCCATCCAAATGCAATGCCAAGAGTCATAGCTTCTTAGGATCACCTATTATGAGAGTTAATTACTAAGAAAGGCCTAGAATGCAATTTCTCATCTCCGCGAGTTGCATTCATTTGTGGTCTTCGTCATCTGTCGCATGCTTATATTTGTTGTATCTAGTAAATTTATACGCTCATCGGCGGTGTTCATCCTCTGGCATAGTTATAAATACAACAGGTTGGATCCTATTCAAGGACTCAAAGATGGTCATGCAGAGCACCAAACAGCTCACCCTCCTTCTCTGCCTCCGGCTTGTTCAAGATGAAGCTATTCCTCACTCTGTGCGCGATCGTGCAAGCTTTCCTATCGGCTCTAGCAGCGGAATTGACCAGCACTTGTGATGCTTTTTGTCAAGGTCTTGCGCAAACTGCTATCACGTTCGAGCATTCACAATTTGCTGACCCCGACCTTACCTTTTACAAGGTCCCCTCAAACTTTTCGCGAAATCTCTCTCCTGGAACGATCCTCGCCGTCGAGTATGCCACAGATTTGTCAGACTACGTCGTCCCCTCCAGCTTGAGCATGTCGCGAATTATCTACACGTCAACCGATCTCAACGGGACAGTGCAACCCGCATCTGCTTACATCCTTTGGCCATACACTAAGCCCGCAGGCTCTGGATTCTCTGCCGTGGCGTGGGCGCATGGCACTTCTGGCACTTTTGCGCCATGTGGACCGTCAAACTACCGCGCTCTACAGTATCATTTCATGATGCCTTTCGCTCTTGCGATGCAAGGGATAGCTGTGATTGCGCCAGACTACGTTGGATTGGGTGTCGGCTCGCTGCCAGATGGAACTCCTATCCCACACGCCTACTCTGCTTCTCCCGCGCAAGCCAACGATTTGGCAAATGCCATCATTGCCGCACGGTCCGCTTTCCCCGAAAACTTACCGGCTAATGGTTCTTTCATTGTTGCCGGTCATTCTCAAGGCGGGGGCGTTTCATGGGCTTATGCCGAGCGCCAGGCCCAAGATCCTATACCTGGCTACAGAGGCACGGTTTCATTTGCACCCAGCCTTCGCCTAGTTACGTGGGTGAAAACTGCACTCGCAGAGCTCGCCGCGGGTGCGCTTTCGCCTTCATACGCAGTGTTAATCGGTATTCAGAACAAAATCATCCAGGGCGTTACCGCTGTTTATCCAGCCTACAACTATAGCGGTCTAACAGCTGCAAGTTATGATGTCTGGCAGAATGGCGTGGCGAAAGTCCAGGGCTGCTTGCCGACCGACAGCTATGTGCAGGGCACTCTCCTACAGAATGGTTATTTGACGCTTGATGAGCTTGCCCGTCTCGATTGGCCAGAGGATCCGATCGCGCAGGAGTTCGAAAATAGGACGAATGTTGGAGGCAAACGATTCGCAGGGCCTCTTCTGGTACTAGTAGGGGAGCTAGACTCAACAATCCCGGCAGAGAAAATTGAGGAAGTGGTCGATGAGACGTGTACGCTAATTGAGAACTCACCTGACAATGAACAGCTGGAATTTATGACCTTTGGTCAAATGAACCATTTCCCGCTGATTCAAGCAAGTCAGCATGTTTGGATGGACTGGATCAAAGATCGCTTGTCGCCTGGTTCAACGAACTGCAGGAAGCCGGCACAGCCAAAGTGCAAAAAGACACTGATTCCTGGGTTCCGGACCGCGTCGACTGTGCAATCAATCTCTCCGAATTGGCTAGTTACCACGTCAGGTCCTGGCAAGGAGTGGGAATTCGCGCTATAGCTTATAAATGTAGGAAAATAATACAACAGGGATTTGAAACATGTAGCTTCTAGGTTTGAACTTAAAAAGTCTTCTAATAAATGTTAGAGCTTATAACCCTTTACAAGTAGTAGTAGCAGAACGGCATTCCACCCAGCGTGTTGAGCGCATCGACAATGGTGATCTCAGGGGCATTGACGCCCATATTCAACGGGTCAGTAACTAACGCATCACGGCTGGGGGGTGTGTTGAGGATGGTAATAGTTCCGGCGATGGTGTTAGCCTGGTCGGGGTGGAGAGCTTGCCAGATCCAGTAGAGGTGGTCAAGCATGGAGTGGTGTAGGAAGAAGATGGGGTCGTTGGGAGAGGAGAAGAGATCTGAAGCGTCGCCACCCATAGTAAAGTGCCCAGCAGCATGCATCCCCAAGAATCCATCGCCGAAACGACCCTGCAACTCATTTTGGAATTTGAGAATGCTAGTTGAAGCAGAACCCATAGTGATGTTGAGTAGGTTTGAGAGCGTCATCCAGGTGTCAACAGGATACTTGCTAAAGTCACGCTTCAAGCATCGAGGATTGAAGCCGAGAGGACCAGTCGGGCTGGCTGCCATGCCGTCCATGCCGGGGGACACGGGACCAAGATTGACGGTGGTGCTATTTGACGTAAGCAAAATTGTACGTTTACATAGGTATTCAAATATGTATAGTAGTG
Organism: Trichoderma hamatum GD12; assembly: GCA_000331835.2. Classification (NCBI taxonomy): domain Eukaryota; kingdom Fungi; phylum Ascomycota; class Sordariomycetes; order Hypocreales; family Hypocreaceae; genus Trichoderma; species Trichoderma hamatum. Next base: position 5,410 of record ANCB02000457.1, on the reverse strand, counting down.
CGAAGATACCTCCATGGCAAGGTGAGAAAGGGGAGAGAAATGGGAGAGAAAGGGGAGGCGAGAAAGAATTCTACTCACTTCACGAAAGGTCCGTCCTTGACACAGCCACCTCCATTGCCGGAGGGAATGAAGATGTTGTTCATACCAGACACAGAGCCATTATGGGCGATGAAGACACCATCACCACCCATACTAGTTGCGCTTCCATCGAAGAGGGGCGACTTGGCAAAGTTGGAGCCATCGAACCAGTTCCAGTACTACGGCCAGACAACCCAGTTATCTTGGCTTATCATAAGCAAGAGATGCCGAACAATAACTTACTGGCTGAGAGCCCTTATAACCACACTCCTGTGTCAGTGCATTCTCGTAGGCCCAGGTGTAATAGCGATGCCAAGTCAAGAAGTTTCCCTATAAACAGAGGCAAGAATTAAGGTGTGCCACTCATGAATAGGGACGGATAGAGTGATATTACAGTGCCGTGAATGCTCAATGTCTGGTTGATATGGACAGCCACGAAGTCATCATAACGGGTACGAGAGCCAGGAGCGAATGAAGGATCAGCCTTGGACGGCTTGGTCATCAGACATTTCACAGCCGTGATATACGCTGTTTTCTCTGCTGAGGTCAAGAATTTCCTAACAGATCTACGTTGGCAGGTATTCTCACGGGAGGGTCAAGCATTCTCACCAGTCTTTCCGCGCATACGCCTGAGGTAGAGAGCAGTAACCAGTGGACCTCTTAGTTGAGTATGAATCAGTAATGTTGAGAGCCCCAAGAGCCTGGCTGCTTAAACTCAGCAGGGTTTCGCTCGCTGACTGTGCTGCAACAGGGAGTGCCATTTGCAAGGCACTGAGCAGCTCACACACAAACGCGATGGTGATCCGCATCTTGTCGTGGCTACGTTATTGGTATCAGAGCTTCTGGTATGCGAGGGTAGGCGAAAGATAAGCAGCATCGAGGTAAAAGTGCTATGCAATGGGCTTTATACATACCTACCCCTCAATTCAGCCTGAGTTACATTGCGTTTTCACGGGATGTGAGCGGTATTTGTGAATTACAGGGGAATTGCAGGGGACCTTGATGATTATGTAACTCAAATAGCCCACCCCATTACTCTCCTGCAAGCCACAGTACCTGTAATTATCGCGCTCTAACCACCCCTATAATTGTGATCACATTTTAGTATAATTGATTTCCGAGGAAGTCGTACTATTAATCTACAACCGCCCTTAGAAAGGTTCACACTAAGTTGGAATTTGGTCCTGCTAAATTAGCCATGGCCACATTGTCAAACAGCAAAAAGGGATTAATGCCAGAAGACTATTAAGGTATATATAACTTAACACACATGTTTATCTTCGCCGTCGGCGATCCTCGTATACACTCTTTAATGGGAGAGAGGTATGCCACAGGAATCAAACATAAGATATAAAGAACTTCTGCTGTCTATATGGCCATAACATACAATTATTCTTCATTAAGTCTACCTTCAGTCTCTGAAAGTGTTTTAGAGGCTCGAACGATCCAATCACCGAATCCAACAGCGGCATCTCCAATAATTCCAGCAACGACGTTTCTCACATCTCGCAACTCATCTTCTGTCGCAATGCACAGCGGGCAAATTATGGCATGATCCATGTATACTTCCCTCATCACACCCAAGTTCTCGACAATGTTCAAGCCCAGTTCAAGCGCACGGCTCGCGACTTTGTTGCAAAATTTGCCTCTTGCGGCAAAGGTATGTAATTTGGACTGTCTAGAATACATTCAACAACCCAGCAAGGCTACCCCCTCGAATATCTCCGACTAGAAGGCGGGGGCTGACTGTTTCCCTCAAAAGTTTACCCAATATGTCATATTTATCGCACAGTGCTGGAAGAGCTTGGAGGAAATCTGCTGTGGTGGCCACGCAGCCCGGAGTGGTACCAGGCATCGTTTCCGTTACAAAGGTTGAGACTTCGATCCAAGATATGAGAATCGACTACAAATCAATGAGCAACAATCTAGGTTTTAGTCATGATTTCTGTATTTTGGGTTATGGATTATCAGCTACGAAGACAAATGGAGAATGAAGCACAGTATTTCTAAGAATTGCTATTTAAAGGGCGTCTGTGAATATTAATAGTACGGAGTAGCCAATTTGGAATAAATAGTAATACTTGCTAATCCATGCAGTACTACTGGGGAAATGATGCTACCAGAGCGAAGTGTCAGATGGTTCAGGTGTGGAGGGAGCGCCGAACACTAGATAGCTGCGAATCGGAGTCTGAAGGGAGCGCCAACAGTGGACCCAATCGAAACCATAGACCTATAGCAATCCCCCACCCCCCTCATCTCCCTAGAGAAATATCTTTGAACTAGTCTTGAAAGCAAGTTAGTGAGATATAGATTGTTATTAAGGTAAGCCATCTCTCTTACCTGTCGCCTCTTTCGATCATATCCGTACGATTAGCATCTCCACAGCCCTGGGCGCCGAGCGCAATGCCGTAGGCGCCACACTAGCCTGTTGGAGTAAGGGTCTTATGAAGTGGTGAATCAGTTTATCAGACACTAAGAACCGAAGGATGTCTAAGTTCCTTGTGCTATCGGCGTGCATCGTGCTCGAAACTAAGTATCAGAGATGATTTAAAGTCAGCAACATCGGTCGTGTACCACTCGGTGGCTTTAATCAACCATTTCTCCATTTCCTTTTCATTTTCGTTTTGTTGGGCTTGTGATAAACAAATTGCTCTTCAACCTAGAGTCAGCCAAGCCAAAGCAATGGGTATGGCTGGGCAACGGCATGACGCCATTACACGACAGGTGGAAGACGCTGGGGAGTTGCAAGAACTGGGTGTTGAACAAGAGTTGCAGCGAAACTTCTCAACGGCGTCAATGATAGGGCTTGCATTCGCGGGTCTAAATAGTTGGACTGCTCTGTCTACTTCTCTTAATCTTGCCCTTCCCAGTGGAGGACCAAGTGCCGTTATATGGGGCTTGATCACAGCTGGTGTTTGCAATCTCTGTCTGGCTGCATCGTTAGGCGAGTTCTTGTCCGCGTTTCCGACAGCTGGAGGGCAGTATCATTGGGCTGCCATGGTTAGTTGGCCACGTATCAGTCGTGGTATCAGCTTCGTCACTGGGTGGATTAATGTCGGTGCTTGGGTTGCCATGGCAGCGACTGGAGGGCTATTGGGAAGTACTCTCATCATGAACATAATTGCCCTAGAGTCCCCGAACTTTGAGCCTAAGCCATGGCAACAATTTCTCATCTATATTGCTTTTACCCTGGCGGCATTTGTTATTAATGCATTTACTACGCGGCTATTGCCCATCTTCGGGAAGATCGCCTTTGCTTGGTCTATATTTGGATTCTTCATCATTAGCATTACCATCCTTGGTACAGCTTCACCAGTATATCAAAGCGGAGAGTTTGTGTACGGAACCTTGATCAACAACACAGGCTGGCCCGACGGGCTGGCATGGCTTATTGGTCTCTTACAGGGTGCCTTTGCCCTTACTGGTTTCGATGCAACCATCCACATGATCGAGGAGATCCCGAATCCTAAGGTTGAAGGACCAAAAATTATGTTAACGGCGATTGGCATTGGTACATTTACAGGATTTGTATTTGTGTCTTGTCTGCTCTTTACATTAACGGATATCGATGAGGTCAATAACAGTCTTGCCGGGCCATTACTTACAATATTATACCAGGCAACGAAGAATAGAGCTGCGGCCATCTGCTTACTCATGTTCCCGGTTATATGCATGGTTTTCACGTCGACGGCTCTGATGACGACGAGCAGTCGAATGAGCTACGCCTTTGCCCGCGATCGGGGTCTTCCCTTCAGTCACGTCTTTGCTAAGGTCCATCCAACTCTCAATGTTCCTCTAAATGCATTGATATGGACAGCGTTGTGGATCATAGTTCTGGGCTGCATCTTTCTCGGATCAACAAGTGCATTCAATGCTATCATCTCAGCTAGCGTGGTCGCTATTGGAATCACATACGCCATCCCCCCCGGGATAAATTGTTTGCGCCGTCGTGAAATGCTCCCAGACTCTCGACCCTTCAAAATGCATAATACTCTTGGCTGGATCGCCAACATCATAGGGATTGTGTGGACAATCATTACGACTGTCTTATTCTTGTTCCCCCCCGAGCCTCAAGTGACTCCCTCGAACATGAACTACGCCGTTGCCGCGCTCGGAATTCTTTTCTTAATCGCAACGTTTCAATGGATCTTTGATGGGCGCAAGAATTACAAAGGCCCGCAACTACCGTCGATAAACGAGCTGCACATCCTCGATGGAGGCGATGTGGTATCAGGCGTACCTATAGACAAGGACGGGAAGGATAGTCGTAAGGATGCTTAGTAGTCATCAGTTTTTGTAACCAAGAACACACAATATCAGTATATCTACATAATTTATTCACTTGTGCTATCTTAAAGAAAATGCTACCGGCAGAATCCAGATATGCGAATTCGTTTCTGCTGCTATCAGCTATGATTAAATGGTTATATCGAACGTAAGGCATCGGTAAGACCCAAGTATGAACAGTTTATTAACGACGCAAAAGTGTTATACATATTAGTTTTTTGATGCTGGGCTATTTTACTTGAAGAACCGATACAGTAAACTATTGTAAAATGTATCTACTCATGGCTTATAGCCTAGGAATTCCCAGCAGTATAATCATTCATCAACTTATTGAGCTGTTCTCCTATATTTGTCTCAAAAAAGAATTCGAGGACAATATATATTATTGTAATGCTACGGTGGGGTGTAAGTTGACTAGGTTAATACACTAGATGTTCATGGACAGCAATAAATGAAACAGAAAAGTACAAGATGTCAGTGGTGCAGCAAACAGTAGCAAAACTTTTATAATATAAAGCCCTTGCCATGCAATTCTTGGCCCAAATTCGAGCAAAGGAGTGACCAATATCTCGGCCACCGCGCCCTCAAGGCATAGTGTTATTAGTGTGGAAACTTATCTCGAATGCATTAAACGCCCCGCTCAACCTTCGCTGTCCCTAATAGTTCTCTCCACCCGCACGGTATTGTCAGCAAGGTACATTAGCCTTACGCCACGTCGTGATATTAATTGACTATGCAGTTGGCGGTATTTGAGTGGGTACGCAAGGAATTAGTCACCTCTTTCAGGATACTAGTTGTAAGGTATTGTTGATGCTAAGCATGATCAAAGTCCCTTGGCGTGACTGCTTTAGAGAGGTTGCACAGTCTTGGCAGCCGATACCAGTTTCTTTGACAGTTCGGAAAAGCTGAATCAGTGCTCCAAAGTATACCGAGGGAATACAGTACGCAGATGTACTCGGCGGCAAAGACTTCTGGGATATTAGGAAGGCTTTAGCTACCCTACGCTGCAGGGTTGCAAATTAGTTACTAATTTAGTTACTAAAAA
>ANCB02000456.1:0-25342 GCA_000331835.2 Trichoderma hamatum GD12 | reverse complement strand
GCACCGTCTTTACCGTCTGCCCCAGCAGGACCTTGGGCGCCGTCTTTACCGTCTGCCCCAGCAGGTCCTTGGGCGCCGTCTTTACCGTCTGTGCCGTTTGTACCTGGTGGACCCTGAAGTCCTTGAAGACCTTGAGGTCCTTGAAGTCCTTGAAGGCCTTGGGCACCATCTTTACCATTGGTGCCGTTCGTGCCAGCAGGGCCCTGAAGACCTTGAGCACCCTGAGCACCGTTTGTGCCATTTGTGCCAGGCAAGCCCTGTGGCCCTTGAGGACCTTCAGCACCGTCTTTGCCGTTTGTGCCATCTATACCAGGTAAACCTTGAAGACCTTGAGGACCTTGAGCACCGTTTGTGCCGTTTATGCCAGGCAAGCCCTGTGGCCCTTGAGGACCTTGAGCACCGACTTCCCCGTTTATGCCGTTTATTCCAGGCAAGCCCTGAATACCTTGAGGACCCTGAGCACCATCTTTCCCGTCAGTACCAGGCAGGCCCTGGGGACCTTGGGGACCTTGCACACCATCCTTACCGTCAGTGCCATTTATGCCAGGTAGACCTTGAAGCCCCTGAATACCCTGAAGACCTTGGGCACCGTTTATGCCATTTGTGCCGTTAATTCCAGGCAAGCCTTGAAGGCCCTGAGCACCATCTTTACCGTTGGTACCGTCTATACCAGGTAACCCTTGAAGACCTTGAGGGCCTTGAGCACCATCTTTGCCGTTTGTGCCGTTGAGGCCAGGTAAGCCCTGAAGACCTTGAGGACCCTGAGCACCGTCTTTACCGTCTGCCCCAGCAGGTCCTTGAGCACCGTCTTTGCCGTCTGTGCCGTTCGTACCTGGTAGACCCTGAAATCCCTGAAGTCCCTGAGCTCCGTCTTTGCCATTTGTGCCATTTACACCAGGCAGACCCTGCAGTCCTTGAAGTCCTTGAGCGCCATCTTTGCCGTTCATGCCAGCAGGGCCCTCAAGACCTTGAAGCCCTTGAAGCCCTTGGGCACCATCTTTACCGTTTGTGCCGTTTGTGCCAGGCAAACCCTGAAGACCCTGAGCTCCGTCTTTGCCGTTTGCTCCAGCAGGTCCCTGGATACCTTGAAGACCGTCTTTGCCTGCAGGCCCCTGGGCACCGTCTTTACCGTCTGCGCCGTCTGTGCCAGCAGGGCCCTGAAGACCTTGAAGACCCTGAGGACCTTGAGCACCATCTTTGCCACTTGTGCCATTTGTACCAGGCAGGCCCTGAAGACCTTGAAGACCTTGAAGTCCTTGAAGTTTTTGAGCACCATCTTTACCAGGCGGGCCCTGAAGACCCTGGAGGCCTTGAAGTCCTTGGGCGCCGTCTTTACCAGCAGGACCTTGCGCACCGTCTTTACCGTTGGTACCGTCTATACCAGGTAGACCCTGAATACCTTGAAGTCCTTGAGCACCATCTTTGCCGTTTATGCCATCTTTGCCAGCAGGACCCTGAATACCTTGAAGTCCTTGAGCACCATCTTTACCGTCTTTGCCATTTGTGCCATTTATACCAGGTAGACCCTGAATACCTTGAAGTCCTTGGGCACCATCTTTGCCGTTTATGCCATCTTTGCCAGCAGGACCCTGAAGGCCTTGAGCACCGTCTTTACCGTTTATGCCATCTTTACCAGCGGGTCCTTCGGCACCATCTTCGCCATTTGTACCATCTTTACCATCTTTCCCTGGAGCGCCATCATTACCAGTGAGACCCTGAGTACCATCTCTGCCATTCTGACCTGGATCGCCTTTATCTCCCTTTAGACCATCTTTGCCATCTCTACCATCTTTACCATCTTTACCAGCAAGACCTTGAGAGCCGTCCTTACCAGCAAGACCCTGGGCACCGTCTTTACCATTCACGCCATCTTTTCCATTTTTTCCGGTAGGGCCTTGAGAACCGCCTTTGCCGATAAGGCCCTGGGCACCATCTTTACCATTCTGGCCTGGATCGCCTTTATCTCCCTTCAGACCATCTTTTCCGGCGGGACCTTGAGAACCGTCCTTGCCATTCACTCCATCTTTGCCATCTTTGCCAGCAGGACCATGGGCACCTTGAGCACCCTGAGTACCGTCTTTGCCTGGAGCACCGTTTTTGCCGTTCTCTCCCGGTTCCCCTTTATCTCCCTTCTGGCCGTCTTTTCCAGCAATACCTTGAGCACCCTGAGCACCGTCTTTACCATTCTGACCAGCATCGCCTTTATCTCCCTTCAGGCCATCTTTACCAGCAAGACCTTGAGCGCCCTTAAGACCATCTTTACCCTGAGCACCGTCTTTGCCGTTCAGGCCTGGGTCGCCTTTATCTCCTTTTAAGCCATTTTTACCATTCTGGCCATCTTTGCCGTTTTGACCTGGCTCACCTTTATCTCCTTTATCTCCTTCCGGGCCATCCAAACCTGGGTCGCCTTTATCTCCTTTTTGGCCAGTCTGACCTTTGGGCCCAGCTGCTCCCCGAGGGCCTTGATCACCCTGATCGCCCTTAGGACCCTGAGAACCTCGGTGACCTTGATCACCCTTGGGACCTTGAGAACCAGTCTGGCCTGGGGGACCTTGGTCACCTGTATCTCCCTTCTTACCTTTGTCTCCCTTGTCTCCCTTGTCTCCCTTTAGGCCTTGAGGCCCCATCTTTCCCGTTGTGTCCTTGCCATTATTGCCGTCCCCTCCATAGCCAGACGTGCCCGGAGGTCCGTGAATGCCACGGTGGTCCTCATAATAGTTCTGCTTCGTCGTTGTTCCGCGAATTTCGCCATTCTTTCCATTATCGGGCGGACCCGGAGGCCCTTCGATGCCGCGGTGGTCTTCGAGGTAGCTCTGCTTTGCTGTTCCTCCGCGAATATTGTCGTTCTTTCCATTGCCAAGCTGGCCAGGAAGTCCTTCGCTGCTACGGTGGATCTCATCGTAATCCTTCTGCGTCATTATTACTGTGTGAAGTTTGCAACCACAGTCGGGGCTGTCAGGGTCTTCCTGCTCTCGCTTCTCTGCAACTGCCGAGGCATTTTCGCTAGCCAGTTCTGGTCTACCTAATATGTTAGATTGGAAAACAAGACATCATCTAATCCTTGGAAAAATTACATTGTAGTGAAACTCTTTGGGGTGAGACTAGGGCCAAGTTCAACACGGTAGTATATGTCCCATCTGTCCACAGGCCCACGCACAGCTATAGCGGCAGCGGCAGCGGCAGCGGGATTCATACCACCCAACAAGATGGCTGCCAGCAGCTTGCTGAAAACAGCCATGCTGTAGTGAGGTAGTCGATGGGTATGGGGTTAGCTGTAAATCACATTGAGGATACCATGAGGCTATCGCTATGAGAATAGCACGACGCTATTATCATAAAGAGTAATAGGGATATTTATAAAATTGTAGAATACAAGGCATTTGAAAATAACAATATCTTGTATTGCTCGAAAAACTAAAACCGGTTAACAGGCTGTGTGCGGCTGTATTGAGGAATGTTGTAAGTCTCAGATGTGTTTGTGAGCCTTTGTGAGTGGAATTATGTCCCAGAATCTATTCACGGGTGCATTCCTTCCACATCTACGAAATCGTACAATAACAATGATTACTTGGAACTGAGTCATTATGGAAAAGGTGAGGGAGCAAAGAAATCGTTCCTACGAATATCCAGTAACGACGTGCAAAGGATTTCAGGCATAATTCGATTAGTATCAGTCTAGGTTTAGGGTCGAATCGAAAAGCAACTATAGTATATTGGGTTTGGTTGCCCCTGAATGTCTCGGGTAAGCGGCCCTGGGTATAGCTATTACCAATTGGTATTGTGGCTTTTATTGTAAGACACAATGCGCGATGCACAGCGGCGAAGCGTGCTTGATATTGGCCGTTTCGGTATACCCGATTCATTCCATCTGGCTTCAATCTGCTGCTTTGTTAGCGATGGGAAAACAATCATGCTTGAACTACGGATGTGTAGCTCTCGTGGTTTCTACCCCTCGAGATACAATTCTAATGCGGTTATGTAGCAGGAGAGAAGTTTGGACATCATAAAAATACTCTTATACGGAGTGTATCTCACTGAAATCACTTGGGAACCAAATCCCGCAGCAAAGGTAAGTATTACTAAGATTGACAATATTGAGACATACAATTAATTTGAGATATCAATGCTATTTAGAATGAGAACAATGTTAAAGGTTCTTATTTATCTCAGTGATAGCCGTTAGAAAGTACGGCCTCGTCCCAAAGCCTATGGTCTCCAACACCAGACCCTTTCTAGTTTTTATCCATTAGCCCATCCAGCTTGGTTGCCTCTTCGGAAGCAAATTGAGTTCGGCCTGTAGCTGTTGGCATCCCTCTAAAGGACATTTACACGTATCTTTGAAAACAAGACCCGAGTAGTAAGGCAACAAGGCAAGGCGTTTATAACTAATCGCAAATGCTAGACGAGGCCTACGCCGTAGCCGGTATAGTATTCATGCACTTGTCAATTAGCTGGTGACGAAGGCTTCTAGACTCGTGTTCGAGTCGATAAAAGCCAATGCATTTCTTCAGTCATATTTACTCATCCCAAGTCACTTCGGTATCTTCAATCTTACCTCGATATCTCGCTATTAGACTGCACTTAAAAGACAATTAAGTACTGAACATTACTCCTTGATGTAATTGGAGGCAATGGATCGCAGTGCTCTTTCTGCAGTACCTTTGCGTTTTTGAGTTGTGAGAATGAGAGCAGGCGTGGGCACTAAAGAGGCTGGCCTCACTCTATGAGCCCTGTAACACTCACTCAGTTACCATCTATTATACTGACTGGCTGTTGTCTCGCATGCATGAATGCAGTTCTTATTATTGTTCGTGCAATCACTATTGTGTTTGTAGCACATGAGCAAAGAGGTGCTTCGATATATTCAACCAATAAATACCCTTAAAAACAGTTGGCAGCTGGAGCCGCAACGGCCGCTGGGATGGCGTCTATAACGATTAGCATTCTATTGTTGAATCATCAGTTGAGGCTATTTTCAACGATCGTGTATCGCAGTTTGAACGAAATACGTGGCGGAGCATGTCGAAGAATTTCGCCACATATAATCAACTCACCTTGAACTACACCAGGATAATAACTGTCAGCCCATGGGGTGATCAATATACCTGATTTGGTAAGATTGCTACATGAATAGTTGAAGGCATTCATGCATTACTGAAAGCCTGTTTAAACAAATGTGTTACGACCTGGTCCCTCGTAAACAGTTGATTCACTTATAAGCAGCTGGTTCCGTTACAGTAATTGCTACAATATTGGCCTAATTTTTTGCCCTGTTTGGCTTAACGGTATAACGGATCGTTACAAAATGTACATTGAATCTCGTTGATGCTTGGAGTTCAATAAAACAGGCTCTATTTAACCAGATGCCGGAACTTTAGGCAGACCAAGAAAGATAGCAACATCGAAATCCAAGAGAACCATCAAGCCAGCTATATAGCACAATCAGGGGCTAGGGTTTCATATAAAGCGCTTCGACAGGTTGAAAGACAGCATAATGGCACCAGTCTTTGTTGCACCAGACTACATGTACATGTACATACATGTATGTAACAGAGCGCACGTGCTCGACTAATCAGCCGAGACAAGTCTTTCAACTGAATCATTTCCATTCTTAATCGCATTTAAAACCGTCTAACTCACTAATGGCTGTAGCACTATACCAAAACAGCCACAGTTGTATTGTACTTGCCTCTGGTTACTCATTATAATGAAGTATAGGCTCGTGATACAGTCAAAGGGAAGCGTGGAATAGAGTATAAGCCATTAGATTTTTCGATAAAGGAGGTAGTGGCCAGACTAAATAAGGGTATCTAAATCATGACAAGATGAATCTTAAATACAGCATTTACATATAAAGTGCATTTTCATAAATCAACCTGTGCTGTGCTCATGCATACCCGGAAAGGAAACTCATTCGCCTCGCCATCCGTTTGTTACTTGGTAATGAAGTCAGAGAGTCATGGGCCCAGTTGATTGCCAAATGAAGGAATCGTATAGCCTTCGTAAGCAACTAGCCACTCTTTGGCCGCAGCTTTGTTTGGCGATAGAGTTGGCCGGTTCCTGGATTGTGAGTGGCAGTGGCCGTTACGCTGAACTCCGTGCTGGTATGGAATGCTGTTTCTTGCCGGAAATGGTAATTCAAGCATTGATACTGTCTCAAGTAGAGTCAATCCACAAGAGCCTCAGGAATCACTGTATATGTAATCAAGCGCACTGGAGACTACTAGTAGTGAACCGAAGGTGGCGTAAATGGAGTCGGGCTCATCCGCGCCTGGATTCTGATAGATTGCTGTAGTGATATTATTCGCATGTGAGTCGCGTTGATTAAGTATATCTTGACTTACGCCTGCCAAAAGGGGTAACAGGCTCGCCGGCTGATTACAGAGCTTTGAAAATATGGCGCATGAGGATGATAGAATTGCAATAGACGCTGCTCACAATATCCTTGGTCTTAGGTATATGGAGGGTTCTCGGGTCTCTTCGTCTTGTTTGTCTCTCATTAAGTTGCAACATTTCAAAGGTCTTTTAGGTATAACGCCAAGATTCAAGAATTCTAAAGTTTAAGGTCTCGCCCGTCCAACGCAATGGCTACTAAGGAAAGAGTCCTCCGCATGACTGTTCTGCAGTACGGGAGCTCCAAGCTCACTGACGACGAGTTCCACAAGCATTGGACTCAGAAGCATGCTCCAATCGCTTCTGGTTGGCTTGCTCGCAATGGCATTCTCGGGGATACTCAGGTACTACCCCAGTCCACAAACGAAAGCCTACATTTCTCCCTTAGTCAGGCACTTTGTAGTCTCGATATTACAACCCAGGCGCCGTAGCGAATATTTACTAACAGTAGTTACCTAACAGCACTGCCCTGCGGATATGCGCGAGAAAGTTCAGGATATCGCAGATTACGCCGGAGGATCTGTGGCTCCCTTCGAAGCTTACGCCGAGTTCACAGTCCGCAACGTTGAAGACTTGATGGCTGCCACCCAAGACCCTGAATGCCCAGTGAAGATGCAGCCGGATGAGAGCTTCATGTTCGAACAGGGAAAGATGCAAATTACCGTTGGCCGGGAGGAGACATATGTGCAGGATGGAAAGGTTGCCAATATTGTCGATGGAAAGTCGGCCTGGGCTGCTTGAGAGGAGAGACACAATTGAGCGGCGGCCATACCTCGCTATCTGTCGTCTTGTTCGCCTATTTTCTGCATAAGGATAGATGGCCATATAAAGACAGCCTTCGCTTCAACCATATCCGGCGATGATAGGGATCTTATACACCTTAACTGATATGCTGTCCAGTGCTGCAAGGCGCGACCACAATGCTCGCAGTGTGAAAGAGTTGGTTTGCCCTGCTGGGGTTACCGACCAAAATTGGATCTTCTTTTCGTAAACCATATCGACAAACCACTTCGAAAAGCTGGCGGCACGCGAGTTGCGAAATCCACCAATTATCAAAAGCAAAATCCGAGAGCAGAATCCAAAAGCACACAGAAGAGGCACCAGGAAAAGCAGCATCTGGCACTGTTATACGAGATAACAATGCCGACAGAGGCTCTTAGGACGGCTTCTTCTTCCATCATTATGCAATCGTCGGGCCTAATTGCTCTGCAGGTGACACCACTTTCGCACGGCTGAGTCGTCTTGCTGTGGGCATGACCGGAGAGGCAATATCGCGGAAAGACGTTGCCATGATGGCACAGGCGCGGCTCAAATACGGATTAAGCCTCCAACACTTGGCTCGCGCTGTTAACAATCCCGCCGAGATGACTGCGGCGAGTACTCTTGCAGCCATTAATAAATTCTTCATGTTTGAGGTGGGTTTGTCTCGAAGCTCTGTTCTTTATGGTGACACATTTATTGATTGATTACGACTTCAAGATGATTACTTGCGAGAGCTATTTAAGCATGGGTGCTTATCTGTATTATATGTAAGGTATAATTGCATTAATCAAGCGCTGGGGCCGAAGTGACTGGATCAGTCTCAGGAATTTGAGTGGCGGACTACACATCATATTCTTGGTTATATGACATTCCGTTTTATAAAAGTCTCGCCTCAAATGCTGACACAGCGTTCACAGACTATTGCCTGCTTGACAGAGAAGATACCTATTGACGAGCATGTCTCTGTACTGGTGGCAGATCCTTCCATGTTCGACTCAGAAGACGACGACCTTCCCCCTGTAACACGATTATTCGAAATCGTCAGCAAGTTCACTCGGTTCTACTCTTCTATTATGACGATCGAGGTTCCTGACGTAGTCTAGGCGATATCAGATGTTATGACTATGGAAGAAGACCTATCTACGGGGCAAAATACTTTACCCATAACTTGGGAGCCCATACTAATGGGCGATACCGAAGAAAAGGCGCATGGTAAGGAGCATATCGTCTATAATGCGTCGTGGCGTGCATATATCTGGAGCTTTTATCGCTCATGCCGAATTCTCCTGCACAACGTCCTCTTGCGCCACTTGGACGCCATCCCCATGCCGACGGCTCATCCAGCGATCATATTGGCTTATGGGAAGCAATGACGTGTATCGTAAGACGCCCTGACCAGCACATGGCGGGCACTGTAGGTCAGTGTGCCTTTTATGCTCGGAGCGCATAGCAGCACAAATGGACGAGATGCTGCTAGATTGCGGCATTCGGCAGTTTTTGGTCTCGTAGCGTTGCTGCAAGTCTTGATGAGCTCAACCGACATACCGCTAAGAGATGAACGCTGGCTTCACGAGACGCTCTTGTTCATGGGAGAAACATGGGTGTCGGGCAAGCTCTGGTATTGAAGCGATCGATGACGGAAATCAAGCCGAATGCGCAATCATCAGTTAGTATGAGACGAATAAGCCAACATTATCTAGCTAATCCGCGACACCATTCCGCCTTCGACTGTATTCATTTCGCCTTTCACTGTACAAATGCAGATCAAATGATCTGAATACATTCAACCTGCCTGTATGGGGCTGATTCATCCAAGCTCGGCCCGTCTCCAACCAACAGAGTTTGCCACCCCCCATCCCAAGCCGCAAGTATTGCAGTGCACTATGTCTTGCCAAGGAAGAGATCACAATGGGAGCCTAGATTGAGCTAAAAACATAGGGCCGTATCATGGCCCGGCTACATGCATGGTGCATTGTTCTTTTGCACTGGGACTTTCCTTTGTACTTGGGCCTTTCAATCCTCTGTGATATTGTATTGTAAAGAACTTGAAGATCCAGCGTTCTAGTCAAGCTTTTGATGACAATATGCTTTGTATTGTGATTTTATAGAGAAAATTTACAATTTCTAATAACTTAAAATACGAAGATATACAGTCTGCTTCGATGGGTTAACCTGAGTATATAAATAGGCAACGGCCGGGGCGATATGATGCAGTTGGTGGTAATGCGTGAAGCGCCCGGTCATCAATGTGTCTCGAGCGTTCTAACTACTACTACAATTTCTATTCACTAAAATGACTAGTCCTTCATTTCCTCGTGCTCATTCTTGCCAGAAATGTCTTTGATCATTTTTCTCGTTCTGAATATTGGTGTAATTGACTACATACTCTGCCATTCGTGATGGCTTCATCAGGCCGAAACACGCGTGCGTCGACTCGCAATGAAGGCCGGTTTTCTCTTCGAGCTCGAGATAGACGAGCAACTGGCAACGCAATCATCGAAAATCCTCTAGGTATGGTTTGCTTGCCAAAAGGCCAATGTTTATGAAGAGAATTGTTGACAAAAATAGCCCATCTTACGGATGAGGAATTACAGAGGGACGTCCGATCTTTTGTGGATAATCACGTACCGTCTATCGCATATGAGGATCTCTTGCGTGCTGCTCGAGTTGCGAAAGATATCCGTTTATATGATGAGGTTGCGAGAAAAGAGGGATACTATGGCGAGACCAATCTCTTGGTGAAACTAACAGAAGATGAGAAGCGAGCTCTGCGTCGTGAAAGGAATGTTCCCTTTAGTGAAAAGGGCATGAGAATTGTCATCCTCACAGTTTCCCTTGCGGCTCTATTGCAAGGTGGGCACAATTCCCCATTAAAAACCCCATCTATTTCTAATGACTCTTTTTCGCAATAGGCTTCGTCCAATCGTCATTCAATGGTGCTGGATTATATAGAGATCAATGGGGACTTGAAGCACAAGTAGAAATCAACAGTTCTGAGAATTGGAAATTCGGAGCTGTAAACGCAACGCCCTTCTTTGTTGCCGCATTTATTGGCTGCCCTCTTGCCCTGCCGATCAATTACTGGTTTGGCAGACGTGGAGGCATTTGCGTTGCCGCCATGTTGATATTCGCAAGCTCCGTAGCGGCAGCTTTCTCAATATCTTGGCGTTCTCTACTGGCGATAAGAGTATTTAACGGCATCGGTGCGTCTTTTTTTAAATCAACATATTCATGTTCAACAACTAACTGTTTACCAAGGCATGGGAATCAAGGCTGTCAGTACGCCAATTCTAGCCGGAGAGACTGCGATTGGTTTCTGGAGAGGATCTGCCATCTTACTTTGGCAGTTATGGTGCGCAACATATTTTAACTTTTCCTCAATTCCATGACTGACATATACTCAAAGGGTCGCATTTGGTATCATGATTGGCTTCGCTTTTAATCTCATCTTCGCACAAGCTAAAACGGACGCAACAACACTGGCTCTTATCAATGCGTCACCCACGGTACCCAGCCTGATACTCTTGATTATTGTAGTATTCTTTTGCCCCGAATCTCCCCGCTACCATCTTACAAAAGGCCCCAACTATAATGTCAAGAAGGCATTTATAAGTATGACGAAATTGCGAAACACTGAGGTTTGTAGTGCCTTTGATCCCTGACTGCGCGATTCACAAATAGCTGATGGAGACTCATAGCTTCAAGCACTACGGGACATATATCTCGTGTATAAGTCACTCGAAAATGAGTCCATGGGCCTAGGCAATTTAGACGCCAATGCGTTTAGGTCACCGGGATTCTTTTGGGCCATCCGAGACTTTCTTAGACAGTATAGGCAGCTTTTTCAGCAGAGGCGTTTATACAATGCTCTGATCTCAACTTCGACGGTGAATTTGGCCCAGCAACTTTGTGGAAGTAAGAGAGTTCCAAAGAGGCGACTTTTTTCAAGCGAGTTCAAATACTAATTCTGCCACAGTTAATGTTATGGCTTTCTATTCCGGTAAATCCCACGCCAGGTAAATAGGCTTAGTTTCTTTTGAGAATGCTAACATATTGTAGGGTTCCTCTTCACTAGCGTTGGTAGTGACAACGAATACTCGAAAGTAGTATCAATGTCGTATAGTCTTGGCTTTGGTAAACAATTCCGTCTTGGCCGCTCACATCATAGTCTACAATCTAACGACCCAACTCAATAGGTGCAGTCAACTTTTTGTTTGCATTGCCCGCTGTGAGAAGTGTCGATACGCTGGGCAGACGTAAATGGCTCCTAGCAACGCTTCCTTTCATGGCACTATTCATGCTCGGTGCAGGATTATCGTTCAAAATTGAAACTCCAAGCATTAGAATCGGGGTAGCTGCCTTCTTCTTATTCAGTACGTATACAAGTTGGCAGATTTCTACTCGGATTCAATCTAATGTCCGGATAGTGTTTTCAGCGGCGTACTCTCCAGGTTTAGGACCGATCCCTTTTACTCTCGCGTCAGAAAGCTTTCCCTTGTCTCACAGAGAAGCAGTCAGTCAAAACCACCAAATTATGGTGTATTTTATCCAGCTAACCATCTATATCTAGGGGACTTCTTGGGCAATCGGGATAAATATGGCCTTTGCCGGTGTCTTGTCAATCGCCTTCCCAGTGTAAGTCGAAGACGCTTGTGTAACAATGGGTTAACTTGGACTAACTGTTGCAAAGCGTTGACTCGGGTATCAAAGCAGCTGGTTCACTATGCCTCTTTGCAGTCCTCAACGTCGTCGCTTTTGTGTTAGTCTTTCTGCTTGTCGAAGAGACAAAGCGTCGCACTCTTGAGGAGCTGGATCACATCTTTGCTGTTTCCAAGAGGAGGTTCATGCGCTACCAGTTATGTGATCACCTTCCGTGGCTGATCCGAAGCCGTATCTTTGGAAGCACGCAGACCAAGCCGGAGCTCTATGAAGATATGATATGGGGTCCGGCGGAGTGTGAAGACTTGTCGCCATTCCGGGCTGCAGTTCTTATAGGACACTATCATGATGAACCAGCAGTCCCAGGGGCGGTGGAACTAGCCCGGAGTCGCTGTTTTGAATTCCCCCCCATTGAGGCGAAAGCCGGATCCAGCGAATATGATTTGAAAGCAACAAACAACGGCGGTCCTGTGAGCACCCGATTTTAGGGGGGCGTGATGGGAGGAGTGAGGCGATGAAGAGATGCCATGTTGGCTCTGATGGATGCGTAATGTTCATTGTGTCATATAGATGTAGATGATGGAGAGTACCTAGTAATAGCTTGTTTCATGAAATTGAATACTGATATAGAGTCCACGTGCCGTCGTATCGAGTATCGAGCAGCCGAGTGATGCTCAGCTCACATGATGATGTACACATGCACCAGCCCAAGGCTGCATTTGCTCGCATAGGTGTCAACTAAAAATATGCCACATTGAGGCAGAACACAGCCTCGCCTTCTCGGCCTGATATTGCAACAGAGTCGAGTTTCGCCCTTCGTATTCGCAATCGTCACTGGGCGTGTTCGCCAAGGCCGGATCTGCCGAACTGGAGAAACCGACTCGATCGCCCGCTGTGGGGAATCGCGAGCGCTATGCCTATTCTGCGCCGCTGTGGCGACTGCTAGACCGCTATCTGTTAGTGGCGCCTGCGTGACATACCCTGTTCCAAACAGCGACATCGTCGCAAAACCAGCATTCGTCATCCTCTTCAACTTTTTGTATTTTCTTCCCCCGGATCGATTCCAGCTCTTATCGTCGCTATCGAGGAGTGGATTCTATCCTGCTGCTCTATATTGCCTGGGGAAGGCAATCATGGCATCCTTTCGTCTGACAATTGAAGACGGCCAATTCCGCGATGGCCAGGGCCGACAGGTCGTTCTGCGCGGCATCAACGTGGCTGGAGACACCAAATTGCCTAGCGAACCCAACCAGCCCTCTCACGTTGGCGACGACTTCTTCGATGGCGACAATGTGACGTTCCACGAGCGGCCATTCACCAAACAAGATGCCCCGATGCACTTTGCGAGGATCAAGCGGTTTGGCTTCAACACGATCCGATACCTATTCACGTGGGAGGCCATTGAGGCGGCTGGGCCAGGGATATACGACGAAGAATACATCAAACACACCATTGAGATCCTGCGAATTGCCAAACACTATGGATTCTACGTTTTTATGGATCCCCACCAGGACGTCTGGTCAAGGTTCACCGGCGGATCTGGAGCCCCCATGTGGACGCTTTACGCCTGCGGGTTGAATCCTCAGAGCTTTGCGGCCACAGAAGCCTCCATCGTTCACAACACGTATCCCGAACCCGACCTGTTCCCTAAAATGATCTGGTCTACCAACTATTATCGGCTTGCTGCCGGAACAATGTTCACCCTCTTCTTTGCCGGCAAGGATTTTGCTCCTAAATGCATCATTGATGGCGTGAATATTCAAGATTACTTACAGGGCCATTTTATTAACGCGTGCGCGCATCTTGCGAGGCGTATTCATGAGGCGGGAGACCTCGAGAACGAAGTCGTCATCGGCTGGGAGAGCATGAATGAGCCAAACAGAGGCATGACTGGCTACGTTGATTTGACCGTTATTCCTAAAGAGCATCCTCTCAAAAAGGGAACTTGCCCAACCATGTGGCAGACTTTCCTCACGGGAATGGGCAGAGCATGCGAGATTGATACCTGGGATATGGGAGGGCTCGGGCCTTACAAGACGGGAACCAAGCTTGTCGATCCGCACGGCGAATTCGCATGGTTGCCCGAAGGGTATGACGACTCAAGATATGGGTGGAAGCGCGATCCTGGGTGGAAGTTGGGTGAGTGCATCTGGGCGCAACATGGCGTATGGGACATCGCGACGGATACCATTCTGAGGAAAGATTACTTTGCAAAAAATCCTAATACCGGGAAGAAGATTGACTATCCAGAATTCACGAATACCTATTTCATTGCCTTTTGGAGGAAATACAAAACGGCCTGTCGGAATGTTCACAAAGACTGTATTATGTTGATGCAATATCCGACTCTGGAGCTCCCTCCCCAGATCAAGGGCACCGAGGATGATGAACCAAAGCTTGTTTTCACACCGCACTTCTATGACGGCATTACTCTCATGACGAAGCATTGGAATAGCAGCTGGAATGTCGATGTCGTCGGCGTCCTGCGAGGCAAGTATTGGCATCCCGCTTTTGCTATCAAAATCGGCGAGACGGCAATTCGAAATTGTCTAAGGGACCAATTGGCAACTCTCAGACAAGAAGGTATTGATCGGATGGGCAACCATCCTTGCCTGATGACGGAGTTTGGTATTCCGTACGACATGGACGACAAGAAAGCGTACAAGACGGGAGACTATTCCAGCCAGTCAGCTGCATTAGATGCCAATTATTTTGCGGCTGAAGGATCGGGAATGGAAGGATACTGTCTCTGGGTCTATTCTAGTACAAACGATCATGAAAGAGGAGATCAATGGAACGGCGAAGATTTATCCATCATTTCGGTGGATGATAAGCTTCCCGCTACATCATCTATTCTATGTGAGCCTGCTTTCGATCAGTCAACCACCAGCTTGGTTAAAGGTGGCTCTTCTGTTGTTACAGCGGAAAATTTGGAAGAAGTTGGCGTAACCCCAGAAAATCTTCAGCGAACAATTACGAATCCATCAATCAGCTCTGCTCCCTCTGACAAAGATCCGGAGCTGACAAATACTCCGGGCTACCGCGCTGCAGAAGCCTTTATTCGACCAACGCCAACAACCATTGCTGGAGATTTAATCTCTTCTGGCTTTGATTTACGTAAATGTACCTTCAACATCAAAGTTTCAGCTGCTCAGGCTGCGGCCGACGACACACCTACTGTAATATTCCTTCCGGAATATCACTTCCCCAGGCAGGAATGTGAAGTTGCAGTTTCAGCTGGCAGGTGGGAGATCGATTTTGATAATAGCCAGGGTACACTGCTTCAGCTCCTAAAATGGTGGCATCCTGAAGGAGAACAGACTTTGACGATCAAAGGCCTGGTGCGGAAGTACAATATCGCCGAAGGCAACCCTGAAGAGGCAGGCTACCTGGAGCAGTGTCAAGTGGGATACGCAAATGCGGGATATTGTTGTATTATGTGAATGTGAAATGATGTGTGCATATGCCTGCGTGGCAAAGAACTGGGAAGGCATTGAATTTTTATAGTACGCATACATTGCCGGCGATCGCTGAGCAAGCCTGCGCGATGTGGAGTTTACGGTTAATTTTGGGATGCTAATATCTGTTGTTCAACACAAACTTTAGGGAGACATCGCCAGTTTGGATGTCAACCCTTGCTCGAAATGGACGAAATGCATATATAATCATTCATTGATTAGTAGCGTAGCGATATTTTGCATGTGCGGCGGTGCACTAAGATACGCAAATGAAAATACAATAGTGTTCGTTTATGATGCTTCAAGTGGTCCAATAGGAGCGCTCGTGTATGCAATGACTGCATGTAAGTGAGGGTATCTCCACTTATCACCAGCACCTTGATGGTTACAGGCTTTGCAACCCTGATGGCTCACTGTATGGATTCTCTTATGCTTTGTAGTATTTCTGAAGTAGATCAAAGTTCTCACGTTTAAATTTTTTAAACTTCAATGAAAGTAAAAATATCAATATACTAAATAAAGTGGTTCCAAATCGGCTACAATCTGAGCTAGGTAATAATGCAATCCAATTACGAGTTGTCTGCTCTATACGAAACATATGCGTATCCTAGATTTTATTGGGCATAACCTCTTGATTTATACAGGGATACTGTGCACCAATATTGTGAGGAGAGTTAGAGTCACATTGGTTTACATCACCACCATGATTTAATTACTGTCGATCCGCTTATTATAAGAAAACAACAGAGAGTTTACTGCGTGAAATTATATAAAGGGTCTAAATATACTCTCTTGATTGGATATTTTAATACAACCAGCCATTTTAAACTATAAAAAAACTTGAAACAAACCCCTAATACCTCTAAATATCCCAAATCATATTCCTATCAACGGTATTGGCAGCTTTTGCGCTCTTCGAGGCTAGCCGTGCGGCAACTTGTGACAATGACGCTACCTAAGAATGACTTTGGCAAGATGGCGTCTTAGCCCAGGCGTCAGACATGTGGACCGCGTGACAGAACTATTGTAGCAGCGATCTTTGGAAGACTTCTTCTTGCTATACGTATAGAAACGGTAACCTGCCCAAGGTCGTTTTAAAGAAAATACACAACCTGGCGTAAAAAGTCGACAGGTTTGCTGGGACGCATTTGAAAACATCATCAATCGCTTGTCTTTCTGAATTTTTTCTCACTCAACTCGAGCTTTACTGATAATAATATAGAATGGTCTGCTCAAGCTTTTGGATACTATGTTATAATGGGGTCAGATATTGGCTCAGCGGTTGCTCAAACGAAGTAGTTAATAATTGTTAAGATAAAGGTCATTACTACATTGAGACATCAATCGAAATCAAGTCGCTGGATATGAGTACCGATTGAAGATTATCGAAGAAAAAATACCACCAAGTACATGGTTTACTTCTCTACGTTCACTTGTATAACTTACGTAGTCAATACAGCGTTGGCACTAGCTTATATAAGTGAAGCTGTCCAATGGGAGCACTAGTGTATGTAATGAATGCATGTAAGTGAGGGTATCTCCACTATCACCGCACCTTGATGGAACAGATCTCGCAACCTTGATGGCCCGTTGTAGATCGTGGCTTCTCGTGTTATCGGTAGTATATAATGTGGGATGTCAAGGTTCCCATCCTCAAAATTTTAAAAAATCTTCTTGTCTCGCTCTTTTGGCGCCTTTCCGATCTACCTCGGCCTCCCGAAAAAGTATTCACAGCTCTCCGTGCGCACTTCTTGTCACAATGGGGGGGCTACGACGAACTTCGAAAGCGAAGAGCAGTAAGGAAAAAAAACGTTCAAACAAAGACGTTATAGTGCCGTCCAAACCTCTTCCCGTGACACTCTTGTCCGGCTTCTTGGTGAGTTAGCCGACCTACTTTACTTTCAATATGATCTAGTATACATGAACTAAACCTCTCCAAGGGCGCGGGCAAGACTACCCTTCTACAGCATATCTTGCGAAGCAATCATGGCCTTCGCATAGCTGTCGTGGTGAACGATATCGGAGCGTAAGTATCATGATGCGAGCAAATGGAAAAGCAAAGAGAGAAATACTAAGATTCGTGTAGAATCAACGTCGATGCCTCTCTTATCAAAAGCACACATCGTCTTACCAAGACTGAAGAAAAAGTCATTGCGCTCCAAAACGGATGTATCTGCTGTACACTAAGAGGAGACCTGCTAGAAGAGCTTGTGCGCTTGTCTCAGCTACAACAATTCGACTACATCATCATTGAGAGCAGTGGTATTAGCGAACCGGAACAGGTTGCTGAGACTTTCGATTCACGATTAGCGGAACAAATGAGTCTTATGACCGAGGGTGAGGGCACGGCTGGCTTGGATGAGGATATGATCAAAGTATTGAACCAACTGTAAGCTCGAAACTGTGCCTTCTTCTCCGTTCTTCACTAGTACTGATACCACATAGGAAGCAAGCTGGTGGATTGGATAAGTTTGCTCGTTTGGACACAACAGTGACGGTTATTGATGCCTTTACCATGCTCAATGACTTTGACACAGCAGATTTATTATCTGGTCGAAGAGACGATGTTACTCCCGAAGATGAGAGAACTGTATCCGACCTCATGGTCGACCAGATTGAGTTTGCTGATGTGATTATCTTGAACAAGATCGACATGGTAAAGTTTAGACATGACAGCGCCTTATTGATCGATCGCTAACAACTCCCTGGCCAGGTCAATAAAGATGTCAAGGTCAAAATTCTTGACCTCATCAAACAATTGAACCACCGCGCCAAGATCCTGGAGTCCAAGTACGGCAAAGTGGATGTCAAAGAGCTAGTCAACACGGGGCTCTTTAGTCTCGAAGTTGCACAATCAGGATATGGTTGGCTACAGGATTTACATGCAATGACTGTTCGAGAGGTACGTGTTCGGATACACTCAATATTCTCCACATCTGGGCTGACCTAGAAAATCTGTCATTTAGGTCAATGGCAAGAATGTTGTGACGCCTAAGCCTGAAACTGAAGAGTATAATGTTCAGAGCTTTATTTATACTCGGTATCGACCATTTCATCCGAGAAAACTGTATGCTCTAGTGTACGACAAGTTTATCCTGCAGATGGAACATCCCGATGAAGAGGAAGATGAGGATGGCGAAGAGGGTGATGAAGAACAAGAAGAATCAGATGCTGAAATGGTAGACTACGAGGATATTACAAGCATCGACTCTTCCTCAGGAGACATCACTGAGCAACATGCTTCTTCATCTCCCTCTTATGCCCCTTCAACTCCTGAAACTGCTCCATCCCTTCACAATGACATCAAAGACAGCAACACCATGGACTTGGACATGGTGACGCCCTCAAATGAAATCATTCTCGCCAATAAGAGAGCTCATCCAACCCTCACTCGACTCTTCCGTTCCAAAGGCGAGTATTTCCTCGCTACAAGACCAAATCGCGCTGGTGAATGGTCTCAAGCCGGAGCGATGCTCACCCTCACCGGCGGACGAGCATGGTTCTGCACATTGCCCGCAGAGGAATACACCACCGGAAGCGAAGATGTCGATGCCTTAGTCAAGCATGACATTGCCAAAGGGGGAGAGTGGGGAGACAGACGGCAGGAAATTGTGTTTATAGGAGAGGGTCTGGATCATGATGGCCTGGAGAAGATGCTTGATGCGTGTCTGCTTACTGATGACGAGTACGAGAGCTGGAAAGGGGTAATGAGAAAAGAGGGCATAAAGGATGAAGAAAGGAGAGAACGGCTAGAGGAGCTGTTCGAGGATGGCTTTCCGGACTGGGCAGGGGATGACGAGGAGGAGGGCCACGAGGGGCATGACCATTGATTGATAACATGGAAACTTGTGCTTTGGGTTTGTGGAATCATTGAAGATCAGATAGATGATCTGGGCATGAATCATGTCGCAAGATTGATTATAGAGAGGCGGTTACGTATCGATTACTCTCTCGGAGACTTCTAGAACGATGGCGGCGCAGCTGAGGCCAAGTGAGGCTGGTGGTTTCCGCCACCCGCCACACCCGGCACAAACCACGCATCTTGGCTTGGAAGCTTAGAAAGCTTGACCACGGCACAAATAGCGCGGCACAAATGGCTCGGCACAAATAACGCAGCACTGGGTACATGTATATAAGACCAGCGAGTTCTCCTGGGAATATCAAAATTCTTTTTCATCATCATCAAGCAATCAAGCAATCAATCAATCATCCCAATTACAAACATCTCCTCTTACTTTTACCAAGTAACCATCTTTTCTACACCTTCATCCAACATGCACACCGGAAACTGTGGCTGTTATTCTACTGCCGACTGCAACTGTGGCTCCAGCTGTATGTGTCAGCGCCTTTGAAATCTGCCATGGATGGAGCATCTGACTAATTGAGAATTCGTTACAGGCTCTTGCTCAAACTGCTCTCATTAAACGATGGCTGGGCGCATTAAAGCACACTGCTAAACAACATCAATCAATACAACTACCACTCGCAAGAGAACATCGACATGGCATTCTATTGCCGCAGCATCTAAAGATGGATATCACTCTTTTGGCGTTCAACTAGGGCTTTTGGGAATCGGGGATAGCTATCACACTGGGTTACAATAAATGAAAAATCAATTTATTTCTTTACACGATTCTTGCCATGCTTCCTTCATGTGAATGTGCCGATGTAGCAGGACCCTGCATTCTGCAGCCTGGATTTCCCCGGATTTGGAACCCATGCCAAGTGCAATTTCCAGCGCAGCACTAAGAGCTGATGTACCGCCGCTAAATGCCCCCTAAGCTACGGGGCATCGCCGCTTGCCTTGCCTGCCTGGGCTTGAGGATGGAGCGCTGCAAGGCACTGACGGCGCTCCCCTGCCAGCTGCGCTGTGGGTGGATATGTCCGTGTTCGTTCAGCGGCCCTTGGGCGCCTCACTGTAGCTGTAGGCGGTGGACAAATAGCCCAAGGGCATGCACACACATGTGGAAATGTACCAAGTACCCCTGGTCAATCGCTCTCTTCACCGCAATTCAGGTACCCGCTACCGACTCTGCACGCTCCCGTCGGGAATGCTGCCCAAGATTTACATGTGAAATCGATTCAAGCAGTCTCACGTGGCCCTGCCGCTGTCATCCTCAGCTAGAGAGAAGATGCAGAGGCAACGATTGCGGCCCTGCTGACCCCCATTCCCGGTGCTTGTGCCTGCAGAATGTGCAAGTATTAATCCCTCCTGTTCTGGCTCTCTTTTCAATTCCTTCTCCTCATGTTTCACCCGGCTTCGAGGTTCGTGCGAAAATAACACCCCGTTGCAATCGCACCGCTCCCTGGTGACAGATACGCGGCCGTTCGCGACCACCAATGACGTTTTGGGCTGCCGGGGTGCTCAACCACAGGCGGAGACGACGGAACGTTCAACTGCCTTAGATGGCTGCCATTGTGAGTCTGCTCCCTTGCTGAGTGAGTGTGTTTGTTGCGTTGTATTATCTGTTCGAAGCACTGCCAGACGCTCTCATATCCTTACCTGTACATGGCGCGCTGGTTCGGGTACATCTCCCCTGCGAGACGTCAATTTCCTGGACGCCAATTTTAATTTGGCCAGTTTTACTTCTGTTTTATTTTCATTTTCCAGCTGTTGATGAGATCAGCTCTCTCTCTTTCCCTGCTGCCCTGTTTTCATTTGTCCTTTTTCATGCGAGGCTGCCTGCCATTGGATCGACATCCCGCACTTTTTAGAGGGCTCGTTAAGAGTGATGTCATGAAGACTCGGCTTAGCTGGCTCGTGTCTCTCGTCAGCTCTCTCGACGCCACGATTTGATTTGCGCGAAGCTCAGACCTGATGCCTGGCCGTGTCTTCCAGCTGCGCGCCGTTCCGTCTTGAACCATCTCACTGCTGGTGCCTTGCGCCTACTCTTACTCTTCATGCGACATCTTCCGCGACTACTGCTGACTTTTGGCCCTTTGCGGCGCACTTTGACTCACAGGACCTTCCGTGGATCTCACAGCTTGGCCAGCCAATGTCTTCGCGCGACGACTCCTCTCTAGGCGCCTCGCCGCCATCCTTCGACTCGCATCCAGTCCTCGGCGCTACTCCTCCCCCGACATACGCTGCCTTCTCTCCCGTCACGCTCTCGGCGACGACCCCATCCAGGAACAGCCGTCGATCTACCGTCTTGGTCCATCAGAAGAGCCCGCTGCTCCTGGCCACCCCTCCGCAGATCACTCGCGCACTCGCCTATAGCCACCCTTTCTTACTGCCGCTTAATACCTTCGTCGGGTTGCTGACATGGAGCACCGGTGATCCTTGGCAGAGCTTTCTGCTGCTGTCGGCCTTTTGGGCCGTCGTTCTATATGGTGATGTGGTGCTCATGCGAGCCGGCCCCATCGTCGTCGGCATGGGACTGATAGCGGGCATGTATGGTCGACGATATAGTCCTTTGAGTACCAGTGGCTGGACTGAGCCAGCACGAGTAACCAAAGATGCTGCTGCCTCCAAAAAGGCTGGAGCCAATGGTGGCAGTCATCTGGAAGAGACACCCAACGGAAAGCAGCCGGGCCACGCGAGAGCCAGGTCTGAAATCACCAACACCAAACATCAGAAGACGTTGGATGAAATTGTCGATACACTTAAGGAGTTTACTGGCAGATGCAACGTCCTAATGGATCCTCTTCTCGAGATGACCGATTTTCTAAGCACGCAGCGAACCCCTACCAGCGCAACCACTCGGCCAGCTCTTACGGCCATGTTTGTGCGGCTTCTTATTGTGACGCCGTTTTGGGTCGCCTTGACCATGTCACCGTTTAGGATCATCACAACGAGACGCGTCGTGCTACTGGCCGGAACCCTTGTTTTGACATGGCATGCTAGAGTGATGCGAGTTTCCAGAACTATTATCTGGAGAAGCGCAACTGTTCGACAGCTTGCCGGAGCCATCACTGGCCTCCATTTTGAGAGCCCTCCCAAGCCTGCCTTTGGCAAAGGCGGCACAAAGGAAAAAGAATCACAAATGAGCAAAGCATCTTTTCTGGGATCATCTACCTTGCAAGTGAGCCGTCGCCGAAACGGTGCCGCGAACGGTGGCAAGAGCGCCGGCGTCAAATTCACATTTATCATATACGAAAACCAGCGACGGTGGATCGGCCTGGGGTGGACATCTAGTCTTTTCGCATACGAACGGCCTGCGTGGACAGACGAACACAACAACGCGGTGCCTCAGAGAGATGAATTTGAGCTTCCTGAAGTCGAGGATGGAAGCCGAATGCGGTGGCGGTGGGTGGAAGGCAGTCGATGGCGAGTAGATGGCGTGCCCGACGAGCAAGGAGCAGTGGATTACGATGGCCCCGAGGGCAAAAACGGGTGGATATACTATGATAACAAGGTAACTTGACGAATCTCTAGCCATTTGGCCCAGCATTAGTCGAGCTAACATCTATCTCTGCAGTGGCAGAGTGGACGGCGAGGATTGGATGGCTGGGGTCGATGGACACGCCGCAGAAAGTGGTATCGCGATGCTGAACTAGTGGAAGTGGATGAATCCCAGCTCGCTCACGAGCTTGAAGCTACAGAATCTTCATCTACACTTCATACTACATCCTACAGCACTGCCAACGAAAAGATGCGAGCCGAACCCATAGTTATCGAGCCGGATGAAAGCCAGGACCAAGTGCCAGATGAGCTCGGCACAAAGATTGCAGACGATGCAGCATCATTACATTCAACGTCATCGCGGTTCTGGCCAACGTTAAGGAGACGCACTACTAACCAGTCAGGAGATAGTCTCCGTCTAGACAGCCAGAAACAAGAGAAACGGCGAAGTGGCAGCCAAAGGCCAAGAAGGACGAGCGATGTGGCTAGTGACATCGCCGTGGAAGATGACCCTAGTAGATTAGGCTTCTCGGTTGCTCTTGAGCTGCAAAAGCAAGGCAAAGAGGGCGGCCAGTGGGGAATTGGCGATGAAGCACGTATGAGTTTGGAATGAGCCACTTTCGGATATCCACTTGATTGCTTGTTGTTTTGATTTGACTTTCAATACACACTTGGCTTTGGGGAGGGGTAAATGGCTTGAGATTCTTTTCTTTCCAATGTAACAACAATACTCTTTTTTGTCGTGGTAGCATGGCTAGCGGGCTTACTGGGATTTGGTGGGAGTAGCGGATACGGTATCGGCATACATACCTTTGCTTCTATGAAGAATGATGAATTTGTTTCTTGTACACAAATAGAATGTATAGTTCCCTCGTTTGTGGAGAGTTTGAAATTTTACTTTTCTCATGTCGTGAACCAACTGGTGGCTGTCGAACTATGACTGGCTCACAACTTTGTTAAGTGAAGGTTTGAGGCTGTCACGACTTGACTTGCTATACATTTTCCCTATAAAAGCGCTATCCTGCTCCCATTTCTTTCTCCAATTTCCATCTTCCTTTTACTATTCAAACTCGAGTCATCGTTTACTTTCGATCAAGTCTACCTGCTCTGAGAAACGATGGCTGAGTTTCCATCTGCTGAAGAACTGCGTTTGATACTCGCCGAGCGCGACAGAGACGAGGATTCTCCTCAATCATCATCCTCATCATTTCAAACCATCACCTCTCCGGAGAGTATTCATCTCTCTCAGCGCGCATCTTCTTGTGCGACTGTACCAAAACCCCCCATGGAGGCCACTCCTACGACGTCTGCGTACCAAGCTGAAAGCAGTGTCGCCTATCCACCGTCTTGGCCATTGGCCCACTCTCAAGTTGTCTCATCCACGCCTATTCTGCCAAGTGATCGTCATCATGGCTCCCAGTACCATAGTCACCATCAACGGCGACATCGGGGAGACGTGCCACTGGCGAATAGAGACGCCACTTGGCGAGTAGACTTGTCGCCTTTGGAATTGCCCAGTCCCGCAATGGGCAGAGTTGACGAGGAAAGTCTCCCACTACAATTTACAGCGGATATAAAACTGCTGGGGAGGCTGCGGGCGCACTTTGCGGGGATACATGGAGCAGCATTGCTGTTGCAGAGCTGTCTTGCGATGGTGATGGCGGTTTTGTTTGTGTGCATCCCCATGTGGAAGGATGAAGGGGAGGATTTGGGCGACAAGTCCAGCAATACGTAAGTATATATGCTTTTCTTTTCCCCTTAAGGCTTTGCAATTTTCCATTTGAATCCCAAACTGGATGCTAACTAGGATATTGTCTAGGCTACGAATCGTACGCCTCGTAGTAGCGTATATCGCATTTACGCTCACGATCTGTACGTTTTGTGCTCACGCGATACTTCTACTCTCTGAAGTATTAGTGGTCTACTTCCAAGCAGCTATTCTCCTTCTAACCGCCACTTCTGCAACGTTTATGTTTATGGCAAGCACCCAGATGGATAATGCAGGGCTGCAGCTGATTCTAGTCTGCATCAGTGTTCTGTCCGGTGGGTTGTCGGTGCTTGCATTCATAATAGCAGTTGCGATGTGGAGAGCTATGGTCCTGAGGAAAAAAGAGATTATAGCACGGTACAATTTGGAGTAAATGGCTGGATTGAGAAGTTTAGCGGAAGAGGCGTGTGGTGTTTATGGATTTGTCTATGTGCTTTTGATAATAAAGGTTGGCGTAGCAGGCCAAGCCGTGAGTGCGATGTATATAGAAATGATTAGGCTTGTATAATTGTATGAATATGTTTGTTTATTTTATTTTATTTTATTATTAATGTCTATTAAGTAAGCTAGTTATATAACGCTGTATCTGGGTATTAGGATGGTAGGAGCTGAGGGTTTAGATCTTTTGTTTGCTATGTGTTAATTAGAATAAAAGAAAATATAATATTAATCTGTATTTTAAAGGGCTGGGCTATAGGGGCTAGTTTCCTTTACTAATTTCTAGAAATCTTTATATTTATTTAAGCTTAGCAGGTAAATAAAAAAGGTATATTTTACCTGTTTATTTTTCTCTAGGACTTTTAAAAGAAAAAGCTAAATTATTTTATATTTAATAAAATAATCTTATATTTTAAGCTTTTTATATTTACAAGTGGGTTTTATATTATATTTAAATTTTTTATAATATTTTATAAAATTACTATAATTAAATTTTTTTACTAGTAATTTATAAAAAAT
>ANCB02000455.1:0-25621 GCA_000331835.2 Trichoderma hamatum GD12 | reverse complement strand
AAGCAGTAGAAGCAGTAGAAGCAGTAGAAGCAGTAGAAGCAGTAGAAGCAGTAGAAGCAGTAGCAGTAGAAGCAGTAGAAGTAGTAAAAGTAATAAAAGTAATAAAAGCAGTAGAAGCAGTAGAAATTAATATTAAATAGATTTTATAATTATTAAGGAATTAGATTAGTAGAGTTATTTAAATGGATTAGAGTATATAGGTAGGTAATTATATAATATTATATTATAAATAAGAATATATTTTTACTAAGGTTTACCCAGTGAGGAACTAGTAGGTAAGTAAGTAAATCTTGTAATCTGGGAACCAATATAATTGTACGCTACTCTGTAGTATAAACTACCTTACCTTGGCCAAATTATCTTGTACACTATACTACGCTGTGGATAGATGCAATGTCCAGATCCGGGGCATCAGCTTAGAGATGTACAATATAGGTGGCCCAAGGCTTGAACTCTACGACTCTAGCTTTTTATATAATTAGAATACTTCGTTTCAGGCCGTACAAAAAGTATCTGAACAGCCTGGTATCCACTGGCGAGACTTGTATTTAAATAATCGACCATCCATTCCCTCTCTTACATCAAAGGCACCCATCTTCTCGACAAGAAAATGGCACAGCTTGCTCCTCCAAGCTCTGAAGAGAGCGAGCTCTACTATTTCGGGCTACCTTCTTGGCCCAAGCTCGTCGCGCGGTCCAGCACAGATCCCTGGGTAAACCCCCAGAAGCCCGGCCCTACTGCGTTTACAGGCACCAAGAACATGTATCCAAAGTTGTTTCAGCCAGCTGCAGATAATATACTACTGCGCCAGCTGTGGAATGATGCAACATCTTCCCTTCGGATCCAGATTATGGAAGCCGTCAGTTTCGCTGATTGGTCATCGATTAATATCTTGCGTGTTGGCCTGAAAGAAGAATTCCATAACACGCTTCTGATCGCTGTTGCACCGGGTTCGATGCCTTAGCGAGAGGGACACTCGCTTACATTGCGATGCAAAACAATCTTGGAAGAACATGGCATTGCAGACATGCATTGCGAGATTCGAGAATCTGTTGCTGCCTTGTGTGCAGATGCGCCTACAGCAGATATTTCCAGTGCCCCAGCCACTGCATCAGACGACTTCCAGCTATCATCAGAACCGATCACGGGCTCTTATCCAGATTACTGTGCAGATGTATCTGACAGCCTTGGCACGAAGATAGCCATGAAAGATTTGGACCATGTTGTCGGCACTAAAGGGCTATATCTCGCACTCCCCCCCTCTACTCCTGAAAGCGAGCCCAGAATTGTGGCCCTAACTTGCCGACATGTGGTGATCAACTCTCAAGCAGAGGGTCTGCAGGAATACCGTCTCCAACACTCCCTGCCTTACAAGGAGGTCATTCAAGTAGACCAGCCGACCTATACAGGAATGATCAAGAACCTGAAATCTGATGCTGCAATGTATCGAACGTGGGCTACAGGGGCAACAGAACAAGGGCGCACTCTTACAGCTGCTGAGCACACTGAATTAGCCATTGAGACAGAGAACCTCTATAAATCCATGGTTCCATACGCGACTCCTTCCTCCAGAGTGTTCGGCCGTCTTCTTTACTCGCCAGAATTCGTCTGCAAGTCTGAAAATGGTTCTCAGTGGCTGAGGGATTGGGCTCTAATTGAACTACTTCCAAGTCGCCACCAGGCACAGCTTAATTCACTTCGAAACAAGATTTATGTTAGACCCAGACTGACTCTTCATAGTCTCATCAGAGAGAGCGAACAGGTATGGGCGGGACTCTCGCCTCCTCCTCCAGAAGACTTGGTAGTGGAAGACGGCACTATTACTCTGACGAGCGTCGTCGTTCCCAAGTCAGAGCTTATAACGCCACCCCACTTCACTGATAATTCTGACGAGAGAGCAATACTCGTAGCAAAGTATGGAGCGGGTGGAGGACTAACGCTTGGCCTTGGCAACACATTGATATCAGTCGTCCGCTACACTGATCCTCTTACGGGTCAGAGAAAAACTCCTAGTGAAGAATGGTGTATCACATCAGCCACCGCCACTTCTAATCGTCAAATAGCCTTCTCTGAGGGAGGTGACTCTGGCTCATGTATATGGGATATGAAGAGACGAGTTGCTGGAATTTTAATGGGAGGAGATGGTATCAATAAGCTGAATGACATCACGTACGCTCAGCCTTTGGAGCGTCTGCTTAATGATATTCGATCGCATGGTTTCGATGTTTCGCTTGTTTAGATTTTCAATTAGATCAATAATCTTAGCACTTTTATTAATCACTTACTGTCTATGTCTGGGAGATTGCCTGTAGTTATTACATGTATAGATCAAGAGAACACAAGTGCATACACATATTCATCCATGTTTATATGCATTCATTCTTTTAAGTAAAAAAAAATATTTCCAGTTCGACTTAATCTAACAAATTTGTAGCGAGTTCCCTCCGTTTCCTCGCTCGTCGCCCCGGGGACTTTTGTTTTCTTCCATTACAAGAGAAAAATCCCTCTCTCCTTAATCCCATGCAAGCACACAAGAGAAAAACAAAAGGGGATTCTTGTTTAAAAAAACACCCAAAACTAAAAAAAGTTTGTCAAGAGAGATCATCAAATTTGGACGCCCCATCTCCTTCTTTACCAGCCCAAAACTACTCCCTTTTCCTCCATCATGCTCAAAACTGTCCCCCAATCTAGCCCCGGACGGCAGCTCCCAGAGCTCCGCCGGTGAACTGTGTGCCACCAGCCTGTCGCTGGGTGTTGCCACCACCACGGGGGCCTCCTCTGCCACCACGTGCGCCTCCTCTGTGGCCTCCCCGGCCTCTGCCGCCTTGTCGCTCAAAGGCATTTGATGTGCCCTGGGTGCGCTGCTCGAGCGTCCTCTCGTTGGTCTCGATGAGGGCACTGGCCTTGTCTGATAGGGCGAGGGCGAGGGACTGGAGTCTGCTGAGCTCGACACCCTTGCGGAAGATGACGTTGTTGGTGACCTGGTCGAGGGAGGCGGCGAGCTCCTCGTGGCTGATCATCTTGCTGATGATGGCAGCGACCTTGGTGGAGTCGAGCTCGAACATGTTGCTCAGGGTCTCGACGGCGAGGGTGTCGTAGAAGGGGGCGTAGGTGAAGAGGTATGTTCGCAGACCTTCCTCCTGGATCTGCTTGGAGAGCATCTCCTTGATCTCCTCGGTGTTGGGCATCAGATCCCAGATCTTGATGCTGTGGATGAAGCTGATGGACTTCTTCCACTCACCGGCGGCGAGAGCCTTGGAGGCTTGCATGACGTGGTCTCGGGTGTTCTCAGGAGGTCCAGTGAAGATTTGTCTCTCGTGGTACTCCAACATGCGGCGGTAAGTCTTGCTAATGACACGCTTCTTCACGTCAGGGGAAGAGCCGGTCTGGGCCAGGAGAGGAATCTCCAGTAGCATGCTGCAGGTCAGGTACACGCACTCGAGCAGCTCAAGGTTAATGTGCATGTGGAAGGGCAGTTGACGCTGCTTCTCCAGGCGCTCCTGCTCGGGAGAGACCTGGCTGTATCGCTGCATCATGACACCCTGAGCCAGCAGCTCCTTCTGGCGGCCGCTGCCGCAAATCTCTTGCAGGGTGTTCTGAGCATCGTAGATGAGGCCCTTGCGGAAAGCGCAGAGACCAACCTGGACGAGGGTTCGGTTGTACAGAATCTGGCTCTGGATGTCGAAGCCGGTGACAGTCTCTTGCAAGTGGGACATGAGCATCATGTCACGAGCCTTGTAGTAGTCATCGTGCAGGGCAAGGAAGTAGACTTGGGAGAGCAGAGCTCGGGCACGGAGGATACCCTCGCTGTGGGTGTAAAGGTAAGCACAGAGGACATTGACGAGCTCTGCAGGCTCCTGGGCCTTGGCACGAGGAGTGGTGGTGGAGTCGACGTTGTCGCCAACGGCCTTCCAGCAGTTCTCCTCGAAGGTCTTGACAACTTGAGCAGGCTAAAGCATAAAAGTCAGTATTAACGTGTCTAAACCGGTAACAGCGTGTAATTTCTTCTTACCTTGAAGTAGACGTGCTCCAGTCTTCGCATGATAATGCGGTTGACGCTGTCCTGGGGAACCTCAATGGTCTCGTCCTTCTTCAGGGCCTCGTAGTACAGGAGACCGCGGAAGATGACG
This sequence comes from Trichoderma hamatum GD12, assembly GCA_000331835.2. NCBI lineage: Eukaryota > Fungi > Ascomycota > Sordariomycetes > Hypocreales > Hypocreaceae > Trichoderma > Trichoderma hamatum. Next base: position 21,491 of record ANCB02000455.1, on the reverse strand, counting down.
TTGTACAGGGCACCCTCATCTTGCAGGCGCTCAATGTACTCTGAGGTGTGGGGGTCGATGCTCTGCAGAGATCGGTGCAGCTCGTCGTCGAGTCTCTCGACGTAGGAGACGATGCTGCCAGCAACCTTGATGTGCTTCTCGCCAGGCTGCAGAGTAGGGGGCTTCTCATCATCATCCCACTCCTCAACGTTCTCGAGCACGACATACTCGGTAGTGTTGGCGAGAATGGCCAACAACTGGGACAGCTCCTTCTCAGCGGCCTTCCAGTGCTCCAGAGGCATGACGTTGGTGGTACCAGAGCCGAGATCGAATCGGGCAGAGACCAGAGTCAGAAGAACACGAATCTGCTGGTAGGGGGTGTTGGCGATCTCGTTGAGCTTCTCCATGACCTTGATCTGGTCAAGTCTGTCGGTGTTCTTCTTTCCACGAGTCTCCATGATGCCTCGCAGGTGCTTGAAGATGCTCTCAGGGGTGTACTGCAGAGTACGGCCGCCCTTTCCAACGGTGGCGAAACCCTCATCAGCGGCCTCCTCAGCACCAGCAACATCCTCGAACTTGACAGCCTTGGGGGCCTTGGCGACGGGGACCTCCTCTTCCTCCTCATCTGAAGACCACAGGTAAGTGTCCTTGTCCTCTCTGTAGACGGCAATCTGGTCCTGGTAGTCCTTGTTGGTCTTCTTGACCTTTTGCTTGACGGCGTTGAGGGCACGGGCCTGGGTGGCGTTCATCTTCTTGGGGGTGACCTTTTGCTTCGCAAGAGCCTCATTGACGGACTCTTCGATTTCGGCAATGACCTTGATGTAAGGCTTGGGGATTTTGCTGCCGGCGGGCAGCTTGGTGACCTGTCGGTTCAGCTTGTCGAATTCTATCCAGATAAATCATTAGTGTTGCCATTCGACCACTCGCGTTTCGTGACCGCTGCCATACCATTTGAGATCAGAGTCCAGTCGCCGTTCTTCTGGCCGTTCTCAATCTGCTTGATGGAAGTCTCGAGCTCGTCCAGTCGCTTGACCTGCGCGCTCTTGACCTTGTCTCGGACCTCATCGTCGCCTTCGCTATCTGACTCGACGTTGTCTCTCAAGAATCGGAAAGCACCCTGTTTCTGGTCGCCGGCGTCCTTGTCGTCGGCCTCTTCGCTCTCATCGTCGGACTGGTCAAACTCATCAGATTCTTCTTCAGACTGTTCCTGGTCGAGTTCCTGATCCTCTTCTCCGGAGTAGAGTTCTTCCTCGTCGCTGGAGCTCTCGCTGGAGCTGTCGTCACCGCCGCTGCGGAAAAATCGAGACATCTTGGCGGATCTGTTTTCTCGGTTTTCTCTGGTTACAATAATTCTCCTCCCAGGTCGACGAATTCAAGAGCCAGGCCAGGGGCTTCGATGACTCTTTCGAGGTGGCGGGGTTGGTTCAAAACTCGAGGGTCAAAAATTCACTGATTTTTGGTGGGAGGTGGGGCGGCGTCTTGGGGCTTAGCGAGTGCGCTTTGGCTCTGGGTGGCCTGCTGAGGTAATAGCAGATCTGGCCACTGGCGTGCAAGGCTGGAGTGCTGCCGGATTTTTGCCGCCTGTGCCTGGGCCTGACATCAGCAGGCGGAAATAGACGGCTGGATAAGATTCTCGACGCCCTCGGCAAAAGCCAATCTTGAACCTTTTCTCGTCCTACAGCACCCCAACAGCAGTGCCAACAGTATCTGCCTTCAATCCACCATGATGCCTCTACGCTGTGCAGACGGCGCCTCGGCCGCTCGATCTTTTGTCCAGCTCGCCAAGCGACGGTATTCGACCGCTTACACACATGTGCAACAAACACCTCTGGAGTTCCTTGTCCCGCGCAAAGCATCTCAGTTCGGGCGTCGTATGTCGATTGCGCCGGCTTCCAAATCATCAGCTCTGTCAATAGGCCGACAGCCGACTGGCCGATCATTCACAGCGTCTGCCTCCCGACTCGCCACGATATGCGTACAGAACCCTCTGAAGGATGAGGATGGCAAGGACATGGTGCTGGAGATTACCTCAAGGGCAGCCCAGGTATGACTTTTACTAGGATGTTGGGCATTTATACTTTTATATAGATTGCATTGCTCACCAGCCACACACCTAGCGCCTCACCGAGATCATGGCCAAAGACAAGAACCCGAATCTAGCGCTACGAATCCGAGTTGAGAGCGGAGGCTGCCACGGCTTTCAATACCTAATGAGTCTCATTACGATGCCTACAGGAGAGGCACGCGAAGCATCCACCATTGTTAGCGAGGAAGACAGCATTTTCCAATACGTTCCGGACGAGGCCAACGCTCCTTCATCGGACAGCAGCCCCAAGGTTGTTCTAGACGAGCCGTCTCTAGAACTTCTCAAGGGTAGCAAGGTGGACTTTACGCAGGAGTTGATTGGGTCACAGTTCAAGATTGTTGACAACCCCTATGCGTCAAGCAGCTGCGGATGCGGGACAAGTTTTGACATCAAGATGTAAAGCGTTGTTCTTATTAATCCTCATGTACCTTTATCAGGGTCGAGGTGGAGACTCTGACTAATGATCACTACTTATATACCTACTTATGAATGATTTAATGGGTCAAGAAACGAGAGCGCATAGCAGAGTGGATACAAAATAGAATAGTACATCACAGTAGGCACGTTTTAAAGCTCATTTGAGTGTCACACAGCATGGAAACTCGAGTGTCATTCATGGAATAGTCAATTATCAAAAAGCCAAGTCGTGATACCAACGCCGAGCAACCATGCATGATAGGTATTTCCCTAGTCCCACTCCCAAAAAGACATCCATGAACCCCATTTTTAGTGTTTATTAACTTAGTTCATCTGGCGGATGAGGGCGTTGATAGCCTCCTCACGGTTGCCAAGGTCACCACCCTCAATGAAGTGCTTGAACTTGCGGGGACGGAAGCCACCAGTGGGGTTGGAGAGCTTGAAGGGCCACAGGAAGTTGGAGGCCTGCTTGAAGTTGGGGCCAACGGTGAAGATCTCGTGGATGAGATCCTCAACGCAGATGATGCCGTACTTGCCGAGGGTGGCCTCAATGATGGAGTTGTCCGTCAGGGCAACGCGCTGCTTCTCAACCTTTCCGTATCCACGCTTGTAGACAAGCTCCTTGACGGACTTCAGGTTGGGGTAACCGTAGGCGATCCAGGGCTCGACGATCTTGAGCATCTCAGTGATGGCCTTGGTGACCTTCAGGAAGACACCGTTGTTGATTTGGAGAAGACGGAGCAGCTGGAGGACCTTGCGGGGCTTAGGGGGCATCTTGTTGATACTGCAAAATGGTTAGTTGCTGTTTACATATTACACAATCTTTGCAGATTTCACATACCCCTTGATACGGACGACGAAGATCAGCTTGGCCTCAGCGGGGATGTAGGCAGAGTCGTCGGCCTTGGCGGCACGGCGAAGACGGATCTTCTCACGCTCAGCAGCGCGGTACTCCTGGACGTACTTCTCGGCACGCTTGAAGATGACGCCACGCTTCTCCTTGTTGGCCTATAACAGTCTTGTTAGCAATTTGTTACAAAACAATGACTGCAGTTTGTTCAAAGATGTTCCAAAACAAAATATCAGACCCGAAAGAAGGTTAACATTAACGACATCGACACAAAGTGTCTAGTTTAATGTGGTATGTTGTGCATCATAAAGCCATGGGAAAATTGAAGAGGGAATACATACAGCCTTGCGCTTCTCAGTGACGGCAGCACGCTCAGCGCGAGCCTTCTCCTGGCTCTTGCGCTTCTTGAGGAGAGTCTCAGGGACCAGGATCTGGTCGTTGGTGGGGACGGTGCTATATTCAAACTCAGATTAGTACGTAGTCCGCCATACAAGTTGTATGGAACAGAGCGCCGATGCAAGAACTGTAGCTGAAATGCGACATTCTCGACAAGGCTGACTCGAACTGAATTTAATCGGTGAGATGGGGCAGCATTGGCAGCATATTCCAGCAATGCACAATTGAAGCCTTCATTGGTCTCATCCGACAACGCCTCAGACAAGAAGAACTCGTCCAAGAAATGGTTCATCGCAGGCAAAAGCAACAAGGTCATTTTCAGACCTCGTGCTCAATTGCCATCATGCGACAATGGATTTAAGAGAGAAGATGCAAGAAGCAATATCTTCATCCCCAACGCCCCGTGACGCCGTCTCTCAGCTTGTAAAACTGAGGGAGGAGTCTCGAGAGGGATCGAGCTGGCAGGCCGAATATCTTTATCCTGTATTTCCTGTTTCACGAGAAAACCCCAGAAGAAAAAATTTCATCGGCTGCCCAGCGAGAGGACCACGACAATCTGCAAACAATCGAGACCGGACATTCTGTCCCGAATCGCAAACGCGTTCAGGGAGGAATCACATACGCGGACATTTTGGCGGTGGCTGATGGCGATGTCTGTTGTATCGTCGAAGCTGTGCTTGAAGAGAAGAAAAGAAAAAAGCCAGAAATGAGAAAAAAGAGGGAACAGGACCTTCTTTGGTGGAGCTCACGAAAAGTTCCCCACTCTCAAAATTTTTGGTGGTAGGGCAGGGCTTTAGCAGCTGCAAATTATTGCTTTCCCGCTACGACTTTTTTTTTTTTTTGCGCGCAAATCAGCCAAATTTTTTTGTGTGGGATTTTTCTGCCGCGCCCCACCGCCCCTCTAACCGCCCTCGCTCGCTGAACCACTACTCCGGCGCAATCATCACGGCGCCTCTTCTCTTTTCCTAGCTCGTCAGTTCTCAACAGCCCCGTGACGAAAAGCCAGACCGTCCGAATACTTCAAAATGCCCCCCAAGAAGGTCGCCGCTCCTAAGGAGAACATCTCCCTGGGCCCCTCTGCCCGCGATGGTATGTGGAATTGAACATCAATTTGTGGCGGAGAGAAAAATTATATCTTTTGCGTTTTGGATAATTTTTGGGTGGTTGTTGCGCATGAGGGGCAGCTTTCTCGAAATTTATACATCCGCAAAAAATATGACTTCCACACGAAGAATACGCGGACAATGGAAGACAACATGCTGACAACAATGCTATAGGCGAGCTCGTTTTCGGCGTTGCCCGTATCTTCGCCTCCTTCAACGATACCTTCGTCCACGTTACCGATCTGTCCGGCCGTGAAACCATCACCCGTGTCACCGGTGGTATGAAGGTCAAGGCCGACCGTGACGAGTCCTCCCCCTACGCTGCCATGTTGGCTGCCCAGGACGTCGCCGCCCGCTGCAAGGAGCTCGGCATCAACGCTCTGCACATCAAGATCCGTGCCACTGGTGGTAAGTTTTGATCCATAAAAATTCGATATACGAATTGTCAGAGGACTAATGAGACTTCAGGTAACGGTACCAAGACCCCCGGCCCTGGTGCCCAGTCTGCTCTCCGTGCTCTGGCCCGTGCTGGCATGAAGATCGGCCGCATTGAGGACGTTACTCCTACCCCCTCCGACTCTACCCGCAGAAAGGGTGGTCGCCGTGGTCGTCGTTTGTAAACGTTGTATTTTCTTTATCAAGAAAAGAATACAACATTTGCATACCTGGCCTGGCTTTGGTTTGGGATCAAGGCGGGAGTTGCGCTATCTGGCTCTTTTATGTGGCGTTGAGAAAAAACGAGGAGAACGGCCGTTAAAGCCTGGTCTCCAATTCTACCATTACGCTCGAGTTCTTTTGTCCTTTGTCTTTCACTAGAGAAGGGATATTACTTGGTGTTGGTGCAGTAGACAGTTACAATTTCGCCCGAAGAAGGCTATGAAAAGTTATCTTCCTGTCAGACCAAAATTCTCCTGTGATATGTGACATGTGGTGATGATCAGTTTTGATGTCTAAGGCGTAATCACTCAATGAAGATTGAATGAAACAAAGCGAAGCAGCGTATAATCATCAGGCCTATTTGAAATACATTTCTAACTTCCGGTGGATATCCCAGTTCCCCGAATTATATATAGCCAAACTCCTCGCTTAATGTCATGTTCAAGCATTGAAGCTTGTGGAGCATATCAAGTTCCCCAGAGTATAAAAGAAAAACATTCAAGCTCATTTGTATCCAGGTTTCAATGACCACATACCCCTTCCGGTGCTGCTCACCCGGTTCAACACTCCAATCGTCTCCAGCGCAGACTTGAACTCATCGCTCTGCTTCTTCCCAGGGCAATAAGGATTGAAATGGTCCACCAGCATCTTGCTTGGGACTTTGCCTCCCTGGCGATTGATAAATGTCTTAATCATTGGAATGAAATCTTTCGCCTTCAAGTTCTTTTCAATTCCAGGCGTTCCTGATCGTGAGCTGCTGCCGCTATCCAAGCCCTGGCGGTCGGCAAGGTTACTCATAATACCCGCTGAACTCGGACCACCACGACGACGGTTCCCGCCCGGTCGTCCACCTGTGCCAACCTCGCCAGTCCATGTCACTGTACCAATTGGCACTCGGCGGGCTTCTTCCCCCGAATGTCGAAGATGAGCAGCGGCTTGTCGAGCGACCATGTTTGCCTCCTGACGAAGAACAGCCATATCCGCCTTCATCTTCTGCGGCCCGTTGACAATCTGTTCATGGTCGTAGGCGCTATTCACGGATCGCGCAAAGATACCTTCCAGCATACGCTTCTCCTCGTGGGTTGATGGGTCTTCTTTGACTTCTTCCATCGCAGCTACCAGATCCAGATCCTTCAATTCACCCTCTGTTTTAACTTGGCTCATATTCCCAATAGGCATTAACGTCTTTGTATCGGAGTTATCTTTATTTTTCTTCAAGTTCACCTCCGCTCCTTTGAAAACTTCACTTCTTGCCGCCGCGGCATCTGTATTCTTGTCAAAAGTGAATAAATCGTAAAGATCTGAGAGGTCGTAAGAGCTTCGCTGCTTCGGATCCTTGAGTACTTTGTTTGTCATGAATTGCTTGAAGATTTGGCGATGGTAAATCTTCTCTTCGATTGTGCCCTCAGTCATTAGTCGATAAATCTTAACAGGCTTGCTCTGGCCTAATCTCCAAGCCCGCTCTCGCGCTTGCAAATCAGTGGAAGGATTCCAGTCTGGATCAAAGATGATGATTCGATCAGCGCCAGTAAGGTTGGTACCCAATCCTCCGGTTCTGGTCGTCATGAGAAATACGTGGATGTCAGGGTCAGTGTTGAATTTGTCAATCATCGGTTGTCTTTGGTCGATAGGTGTTTCGCCATCCATTCTCAAATAAGAGATTTCGCATTCCCTCATACACTTCTCGATTATGTTGAGCATCTGTTTGCCTTGGGAAAATAACAACATCTTGTGTCCATTTGGTATCATCACTTTCTGCAAAAGATCTTTAGTGAGCTGTAACTTTGCAGAGAGCTTTGGATTTCCATAATCGTAACCGGGCTTGCTCGATAGAGACTTGTCCAGCAGGTCAGGGTGATTGCAGATCTTGCGAAGAATATCTATGCCATAAAGCGATTGACGCTTCCTACTCAAGATAGCGGCAACTTCATCAGAGCCAATAAACCTCTCGTATGCTTTGCGCTGGCTTTCTGTCAGCTTGCAGAACAAGACCTGCTCTGTCTTTTCGGGAAGATCTGCAGCCACATCGACTTTCAGTCGCTGAAGTAAATACTCGCTAATTGTCTCTTTCAATGCCTCAGCGCACTTCTCAGCAGTCATTACTTGTAAATTGGACGCGTTTGCATAACCTCCTTGCCGAATAGGAATCTCAAACTGCTGTTTGAAGTTGACTAGAGTTCCCAAACGCATCGGATAGATAAAGTCGAAGAGTGACCAAAGTTCTGTCAAATTGTTCTGTACTGGAGTTCCAGACAAGATGACTCGGTTTGGCGTATTAAGCTCCTTGCAAGTGACGGTAATTTCAGCATTTGGATTTCGGATTTTATGGCCTTCGTCAAGAACAGCATAATCCCACTCAACGTGTAATAATTCGTTAGCATAGGTTTGAAGGCCAGTATAGGTGGTGACCAAGACATGGCCCTTCTGGACTACTCCTTTGACGATTTTCCTTGCAGCCTTTTCGGATTTGGTTGCCATAGGGCTGAAATGCTCCACATCGTACTCGTCTTCAGCGGTAGGATTAAGCATTCCACTGCCGGAAGAATGCAAAATGGAGACACGCAGAGGCGGCCACCAGCGATGGAACTCGCTTACCCACTGGCGAAGAAGCGTAGCCGGGGCGACTACAATGACCGGTTTCTTGAGCTTTTTGCTGTAGTGCATAGCAGCGATAAACGCAATAAGCTGGACAGTCTTGCCAAGGCCCATTTCGTCTCCAATGATCCCACCAACTCTCTGCTTATACAGTTCAGCTAGCCATTGTACACCCGTCTTTTGGTATCCAAACAGCGATGGGTAGATGTCGCCTGGAAGTTTAAGATCATCGGTAAAATAATGATCTGCCACGCCAGGGGCCGGCTTGAACCACTCTTGTTCATCTTCATCGCTATCTTCCGGGTGCGTAGAAGATTCAGCTTGGCGTTTTGCTCGTCTCGCTCGGCTTCTTCGGTCAACCCAGTCCTTAAGTCGCCTCTTATAATGAGCTTCGTTACCGTCATCAATCTTACTAAGATCAATTCCATCTTGCTCGGCGGCCTTTTCTTTTATTTTAGCTTTGCGGCGTTGTTGACGAACAAGATCATCTTCCGTTGTTTGCTGCCACATGGCCGAATCGTAAGATTCTGAGCCAGAGGAATCTTCTGGCTGGAAATCAGCGGATGCCTCACGCTTAATTTCTCTCTCAACCTTCCTCTTCTTCCGTGGTCGAAGTGAGAACTCGGCTTCGACTGCACTTGTCTTGGGCACTGGTGGTGGCGTTTCTTCTTCCGCAAAACCAGGGCGTCGAAGGAGTTGGTGAGACTGCGGCCCTTCACCAGCCTCATTGCCAAGTTGCTCCGCAGCAGCTTCTTCTTCGGCGTCTAAGAGAGTGTCGGCCAGTTGACCCTCGATACCAGCAGGGCGCGATCCTCCAAGTTTGGAGAATGGGGTGATCTTTCCGGTTCGGATAAGATATTCACGATTACTTTCTCCAGGCAGTCTAATAGACTTGGTCTGGCTCATGTTGTGTAATGGGTCTTCCTGATGTCGCTTCTGCATTCGCGATTCGAAATCAGTAATATCTAGGGTAGCTTGGTTGATGTCTTGTTCGAGCTTAGTGACCTCATTCTGTATTGTTCGAGACTGGTATGGATTGCCAGCAGCCTTTTCCAACCGCTTCTTTTCCTTGTCAAGCTGTCCTTTAAGCCGGTCTCGAGTCAGCTCAAGTTTGACTATCCGATTACGATCTTTTTGGTCTTCAGCCTCCATCAGTGCCGCATTGGCTTGCATGGTAATATCTCTTTCTAGTTCTGACTGGTCTCTCACAGTCCCAGAAAGATTCTTCAGCGCATCTTCTTCACTGATCCCGATGGGTGTTTGATCTTCAGAGTTTTGATCTGGCGTCGGCTCATTTTGAGCAGCCGCTATCATTTCGCTGTGCAAGGCACTGTGGCCTTGGCCAGCGTCCTTTCTTTCCATCTCACTTTCAGAATCCATGATGTCTGCCTTTCTAATAATCGCCAGCCGCGATGGCTCCACAATGCCTGCGTGCCAACGAGTTCACGGTTGTGACGAAATCGACCTGGGCGAGTAGAAATCCTATGTCCGGGCTTGCCGAAACCTTCTTTCACCTCTGCATCATTATGCCATCTTCTTTTACTGCAATTTTCTGCGACGAAAAATAGTTCAAAGATCTGTGATGAGGGTGCAGAAAAGTGAAAAATTCGTGATCGCCGGCGAGAGTTCACGTAGATGAATGATGAATGATTCAAGAGCGTTCACCATTTAGGCAGGGGTGGCAAAGGAGCAAGGCGGTGATTGGTCAGCATGGCCAGGATCCACCGCATCGACTTCAGGCAGCGCATCCGCTTCTTTGCATCGACCGTGTCACGTGGCTGTGCAAGCGCTTTACAGTGAGTTGAGGCTGAACTTCAAAAATGTTTGATATCAAGATTGCAAGATAACAGCCGGCCATGTATCACAGACATGATTTTTACTGGTGTGATAATATTGGGTTATAGAGAGAAACTGAGAAAGAAAGGAATAAAAATTAGATACTGCTCCTGCACGCGATGTTGCAAGATCTACATGCATAGGGCGCTCATTTACATTTGTACTTAAATGTAATCTGCGTGTGTATCGCGCCCTTACGCACTTATGACTCATTACAGCTACAACTACAGCAATGTCTGATCTTATTTTCAAGAGGTGAAAATATGCAACAAAAGGGTTAAATATTTCATCATTTGCGCCCTGATTTCAAGGCTATCTTTACTGGTAGTATTTTCCATACCAAACAATATGATGTTAACCTAGACCTGCCCCTCATCTCGGCGGCTTACATAAATTTGAGTGAAGCTCACGCTTCCATCTACATACAACTTATTATTTGTTCGCTTCCATTGAGCCCTCGATATGGCTATCTGGACAAAATTAATTACTCGTCGCCCTCAGATATCAATTACCAAATTCTATTCGCAAAATTATATCCCAATTATTAGACCTATGGCGGCTTACTCTACGCGGCCATCATGGCTCAAATCCCTCCTAGATGACACAAGCCCCGCCCCCAAGCTATACGCTTGGAGTCCAGCCAATATAGACAACAATATTGGTAGCGATATTAATCCTGATCAGCCTATTTCTGACGACCTAGATGGCCGCATATTTATCCTTGGCATCGGCAATCTCGGCCGCCTCTATGCCAGCTGTCTTTCCATGCAATCTCCTCGCACTCCCATCACTCTTGTTGTACACAGAAAGGAGCTTTTATCTCAATGGATTCAAGGCCCTGGGCTAGAAATCCTGCGCCTAGGACAATTATATGGAGGCAAAGACGAGTTCCAGATTGAGTGGTGGACTGAAGAGGCTCCATCCCACGGTCCTGTTAGAGAGATCGTCGATGCAGAAAAAATTCGCAACCTTCTCGTTGTAACTAAAGCTGCCGCTGCTATGCCTGAAACTGATAGACTTCGACGATATCTCGATAGCAGTAGCAGTGTGGTGTTTGTTCAAAACGGAATGTCAAAGCTGTGGCCACCTCATGGACAAGAGTACATGTCTAAACGGTATCCCAATGGCGATGGGCCTAATATTTTGGCCTGTGTCACAAACCATGGCGTCTACTCAGAAGGGCCATTCAAAAGCGTTCATGCGTCGCCAGCCGACACTGCTATTGGACCTGTCTTGGTGAATGAAAACACTCAGCAGATCGCACCAAGTGTGGAGTATCTTACAGAAGCCATCACAACGGCTCCGGCCCTCAACGCAAGGTCTATATCAAGAGCTGACCTCTGGGTCTCGCAGCTTCAAAAGTTGGTCGTAAATGCTTCCATAAATCCACTCACTGCTGTTCTCCGTTGCAAAAACGGCCGCCTTTTTGAGAATCCTAATGGCGTTATCGCCAAAGTTTTGGACCGTCTTCTACAAGAAGCCAGTGCTATTCTTCAAACTCTCATCAATCATCCTAGCAGTACAAATATCCTTGCCTCTAACGATAAAAGTACCCAATCATTGGACGCTTTGAGAGAGGAGCTCACTGCTCGCTTTTCCCACGATCGACTTCGTTTAATGCTCTACAAGATTGGCGAGATTGTCAAAGAGAATTCTAGCTCCATGTTTCAAGACGTACAAGCCGGGAAAAAGACAGAAATCCGAGACTTCAATGGTTGGCTGGTTGAGACTGCAACTTTCCTCAACCAAGATGGCAGTCATCAGCGAGCCTTAGACGCCTCTTGTCACCAGGCTTTGATCGACCTGGTAGAATCAGGCGCCATTATGAATGAAGAAGAGCTAGGAAAGCATATTTTGTCATCATAAAATAGTTTTATTCGTTTATCTGAAACATAATAGTATACAAAAAAAAAAGAGAAAATATTGAGTGTCGTTTGCTTCGAATTTGAGTTGCTGAACTTGGTTAATAACACACGATTCCGTTAATACAACTTTTGCCCCCCATTTAATTGTCGTTTGCAAATGAAAATGGAGAAGCATCATCAACTTGGATGTTGAATAGCTCCCACACTCGATCGCAGCAACCCATCGGCGTAACCCCACTTCCAACTCTTTGCGCGACATTCCGCCATTTCTCATCTTCATAACTTTGTAGGGCTTCTAGAAGTCTTTGATCCTGGATTTGAAGTCAGTAAAATGGTGAAAATGTAAGTGAGATGAGATGCTTACCATGTCTCTGGTCCATGGCATAGTCTCCGCTCTCAACTTTGTGCAATAACGCACTTGCAATGTGCCTGAATTGCGCCCTGGGAAGAAGTCGGCAATTTGTTTCCATGTGAGATTTTTCTGTTCCTTGAGTTCGATCAAGAGCTGGTCCTCTTCTGGGGTAAATCTGATCCTGGGTCGTTGTGGCCGTCTTGCGGGAGAAGGCATCCCTTCTTTTCCAACTAAGCTGTGCAAGCTGTCACCATACTCTTTACGCATTGAGCTCCATTGGTCTGTCTCCGGTAGCTGGTGGTGATGATAAGAAGGCTGAGCTCGTGACCTGGTACTGCCCGAAGCTTCAGCGAACTCGTATGGATCCGAGTAAGAACCAGCGTATGGATTTCTGACGCTATCATAGCTAGTTGGCGATAATGAGCTTACTGAGCTTGCGTCTTCTAGATAGCGCCTTGGGTCTTCATCCATATCCATGGCGGAATAGTTGCGGTGATAAGATGATGTTGCCATTGGGTCATACCCCCCATTGTATAGACTCCGTCTTCCGTTGTGATCCATTGCTGTCTTGTTGACTTGTTGACTAATATCCAGGTAGTTGATATGTATTGCCTGGAATGAATTTCTTCATAGAAGAGTCGTTATGAGATAGATATATAAAATATCCGTGTACACAGATGAGATCAAAGTAGAATGTGAGAATGCCTTCATTGTCTCCCCTCTTTTTTCAACCAGGCAAAATTAAAAGGCATAATTTTGCCACCGCCTCTGCACTTGCTCAGAATCCATGTTCATGCCGTTGTAAGCCAAACGCATAAGTTTCAGCAATACGGACAATGTTGGATGTGTGTCTTTACCACAGCGCTCCTGAGCATGGGCTAGTTGTCCCGAGGAGAATGTAGCCAAAGATATCATAGCTTCTGATAGTCCGAAAGTAGAAAGAGGATCAAGTTATTTAGTCTGATAATGAAAAGCTATAACAGGTATAGATGCGTGGCAAATTTCCTTTTCGAGCGCCAAATCGAATTTTTGCATAAACGTCAAAACGCCTATACCAAAGGAGGTTTACCGACAAAGAGGATCATAGAGCCTGTGCTTCGGGCTGTGCTAGCAGATGCCGTGTTTAAGCATCCGTAAGCCTCGGTAGGGAGATCGGAATTCTGCGATGGGCTCGCTAAACCAGAGAATACATGTGTGAGATGCTACGCAGATCGGGGAGATTCATGCAACTCATTAACATCTGATCTGCGGGTAGATGGAGAGCTGACAATACGACGGGCTATAGTCGGAGGTATTATTGTATTAATGAGGCGGTGGCAGTGGCGGCACGAAAATAGGAGAGTTGCAGCCATAGGCTTATCAGATTGCTATACAAAGACAGGGGCTGTGAAGACTTGGGGCTGGAATCGCGATCCCGGTGTCATGTCGTCAATCTATCAGACTCGGATCAGAGGCACCGAGCCGTTCGCATAACTTGTGAGACCATTTTGGAGGGATTGCCGAAATGAACTCAATGCGCAGCATCAAGAGGGCTGCTTGACAAGTCGGAATTGGACCATCCGATCGTAAAACTCGGTGTTCCCGTCTCGGCCTACTCCGCGCGGGGATGCTCAAGTTGGGAAGCTGATGCGCCTCTCAATTGACACTAGGCCTCTGAAGCGGTCTACAAACTTACACGTATACCACAACAGCAGTTACAAATATCGGTGCCTGACCATGGTGCCGCATCTCGCGCTTACATGGTAAATGTGCCTGAAGATGCGATTATAATACGTCATGCGGGAATGCTTTTTCACACATCTTGGATTCAATTATAAATGTGGAGCTTATGATTGCCGTCTGCAGAGCTCTAGGAAGTCTACCATATGTAGAGAGTATATCGAGCAGGCTATTGGCTTCACTAATTCTACTGTGAGATGGAGAAGAAAGGCACCTTGTGTAATGTTAAAAAAATAAACTTACATTTAATGGAAAGGCAAAGAAACACCAACGTCAGAGATCTATCTATACCTGGCCAAAGACAAAAGTTGAGTTTACCAGAACCGAGAGCTTCCACTAATCAGTGGAACCTCTCGTTTCTGGTAACATTAGAAATGGTACAGAGTCTTTGCGATATTAATTGCGGAGTCAACGTTTTTCAAGTCCATCGGCCATTCGCAAGCATTACAAAGATGGTTACTAAATAGAAACGGTTTGCCGCTCGGCTGGAAGCACGGCAGCAGTTGGATTATAAGTGCTTTAGCAGTGAGATTTGGGCTATTACTAAGCTAGGTTGATTATCAGTTGGATCCCACGACATGCCGGAGTTAAACCATTTGACTTATACAGTTAGTTGCCCGACCAAGCGAGAAACAAAAGAAATCAGGAATATTAAAATAATAAACACATAATTAAATTATTATATATACACACACTGTTATTCTACTGCCTCTACTGCCTCTACTGCCTCTACTGCCTCTACTGCCTCTACTGCCTCTATTGCCTCTACTACTTCTACTACTTCTACTTAGACTTTACTTTTAATATTTTAAGGTTTATATTTCTATTTTTATATGCAATTTCATTTTATAATGCGTGCTTTTTTATCTACCCCTTGCTGGCAAAATAATTACAGTTAATAGTCATTTGCGCTATTTTATGGGATAATTCATCAGTTAGGCTGTGAAAATATATCATATGAACTGTGCAGCATGCAGCCCCCCTCTTCTAAAGCGTGGCCTATTAAATAAGTTGAACAGGGATCGTCACAGCTAGGCTACTGCACGAAGTTCATAATTAACCAATTGCCAGCCTTGCCTGCTGTTCCAAGCCTGCATCTGTAATAAATCTTCACAGTACTCTACTGGATACACGTGTCTAAGTGGCGTGTGAATACGTGTCGCAAAACGCATCCTACTGGCACAGATATAAAAGCTGTTTGGGTCAGTTAGCAATCATTGCTTTTCCGCTTAGACAACAATGCCTTATGTCGAAATCTTCCTAATGATAACGGAAGATGGCTACTATCCGCGAAATTTCTGGAAATTCAGCTGGAGATAATACAACAATTTTCCAGGGCGACTTCAGTGGGACATTTAATACTGGTAAATTCTCCTTGCAGTACTTTATTAAGAGTCTGCAATTCAGCTAACTAATGATTCTCTCAGGCCTCCCAAATGAGGATAGACTGTTTCTCGAGAAAATCAGTAAAACAGATCCTTTTTACGATAGGAAGCGAATTCTAGACTTGAAAGGACCTTTTTTGCATGAATCCTTTGAATGGATTCTGAATCATGATGGCTTCCAAAAGTGGCGCAATACGAAAGAGAGCGGTGCACTTTGGATCAAAGGAGATCCCGGAAAAGGAAAGACAATGCTCCTCTGCGGCATTATTGATGACCTGGAAAAGAATCCCGGGATAAACTCCAATTTCTGTTACTTTTTTTGCCAAGCAACAGATAATAGAATCAACACTGCTGTCGCTGTTATTGGGGGCCTTATCTTTTCACTTCTTGAGCAGCGCCAACAACTTCTCTCTGACACTCACAAGATGTTCCAAAATAAAATGAGCCAACTTAGCGGGCCCAATGCGTGGCAGATTCTAAGCGATATATTTGAAGCAATCACTCAGGGCCAAGCTTTGCAAAATGTTGTTTGTGTTATCGATGCTCTAGACGAATGTGAGCACGATGTGAAATTGCTTTTATGTTTTATCACCAAAACAAGCCGTCAGATCAAATGGTTGATTTCAAGTCGAAATGTCAAAGAAATAGAACACGGGCTTCGATTAATTGATGATTCTCGAAGGCTTGTCTTGGAACTTAAGGGAAACGCTGAATGTGTCTCTCACTCGGTGGATGCGTACATCGATGATTCAATTCGAGATATTACGGCGCTGACAGACGACGAAGAACTTCGAACAAAGACAGTGAGCACCCTGAAGTTCAAAGCAGATGGAACGTTTCTCTGGGTATCCCTTGTCGTTGAACAGCTGCGTGATACAGACCGTCGGAATATAGGCGAGGTGCTCGAAGAATTACCCGTTGGATTAGAAAATCTCTATGACCTGATTATGAAACGAATCACCAAGAAAACAAGGAAGAAAGACAAAAATGTCTGTCAAATTGTGCTCTCAATTGTTACCACCGCCGAAAGGCCTCTTCGGCTCGAAGAACTTCTTGAATTTATAAAATTTCAGTGGAAAGATTATAACGAGAAATATGATGTGCGCGATATGAAAGACATAGTCAAAGACTGTGGGTCTTTTCTATCAATAAAAGATAATATTGTCTATCTCGTTCACCAGTCGGTTAAAGACTATATGGTTGGGAAAGGCGCCGAGACCATTTTCCCTTCAGGAATCAAGCACCAGCACTCTGAAATGTTTAAGAACTCATTAAGCGCAATGTCTTACACTCTTACATACGATATATACAATATCAAAGCACCTGAGGCTAGGAAGCAAAAATTCACTAAACCTTATCCTGATCCTCTGGCACCTCTAGCATATTGTTGCGTATTTTGGCTCGAGCATCTATATCAAAGTTACCAGCCCGAGAAACCAGATTTCGACGAATTCTTAGAGGATAGTAGAATCCTTCATCGCTTCCTCAAAGAAAAATTCTTATACTGGCTAGAATCTTTAGTTCTTTTAAATGCTCTTCGGCGAGGGGTGGAAGTACTTGAGAAACTCAAAAGCATTGTTCCAAGTCGCTGCGAATACGAGGGTGGTCAATATCATATTGGCGAAATGATAGATCCTCACGACAAAAGAAGCGATAACAGCCTCAGAGTATTTATTGACAACGCTTCGCAATTTATTCATAACTGCGAAGATTACGTATCTGAATACCCCTTGCAGCTTTATTACGCAGCCTTTGTCTTCGGAGACAACAATAACCTGATCAATAAAGAATCTCAACAAATTATCCATGCTGGATTTGGAGGCTTACCTAAATCTATGAATTTGACACAGAGCCAATTTAATTGTTCACGATTGATTACATCTGAAGAGCCTTTCGAATTATTAAGTTATTCACCCGACTCATCTCTAATATGCGTATTAGAGAATTATTATATAATATCGCTCTGGAGAGCTGATTCGGGCGATCTGGAACGTCAAATTGAACTCTATGCAAATGAAGATGAAGACGAGATGCAATCCGACCCAAGATCTGGAAGAAAATGTACTATCGCTTTTTCGTCCGACTCCAGCCAGATTGTTTCCGTATGCAGCAAAGGTGTTGTACAAATATGGTCCATCAAGGATCAGAGGCAAATGCAACGATATCATTTGAAGTTTGCACAGCGGACAGAGAAGGTAATTGCCTTGTCACAAAATGGAACCTTGGCAGCATCGGTCTTAGCAGGCGACATTGGACAGCTGAGTATTTGGACGACTGAAACCGGTAATCAAGTTCAGACAATTCATCTAGCATACCCGTCAAACTTGATTAGTGCAATTTTCTCACCTAATTCTACACTATTAGCATTGACAGATGAAGCTGGTGTTGCTATTTATTCTATCAAGACGGGAGAAGATGTCCTGCACATTCAGCTACCACAAAAACGACAAGCTTACCAAAGGGGCGATCCTACATGCAAACATCAATCTATATTCTCACCCAATTCTGAAATATTTGCCTACGTATATGATAGCCGCAATATGGAGCTCTGGTGTACTAAGACATGGAAAAGAACGCGTCAAATTACGTTGGAACTCTTCTCAGATAGCCATGATATAATTCAGGTTGGATTCTCATCTGACTCTGAAACTTTTATCATAGGTACCGACAGTACTTTACTTTTTGGAAGTGTTGCTACAGGCCAATTTCAACAAAATATCTCCCTAGGCATTGACTCCACTGCATATATTTTTTCTCCAAACTGGAATGGGACAAACTCGTCGTGGCTTCTAGCTACAGGCCTTACAGATGATGAAGAAATGGCGTTCACTTGGCGCGTTGACACAGCTAAGCTGTTAACTGAAGCTCACAATGTAATTTTTTCTCAATCTATTGTCGATGTTTCACCAGATTCAAAATTGGTAGCGGCGGTGAATCTTCAGGATTGCGATATCAACATAATCGCTGTAGAGAGTGGTAATGTGGTTCAGGTGTTCAAAAGAGGGAACTCAAAACACGGTAAACCATCCTTCTCTACCAACTCAGATCTTTTTGCATGCCAAGTTGGAGACAAGGACGATATCAATATTTGGAATGTCAAAACAGGGAAAGTTATTCAGGTGCTCCCAGGCCCAGGCTATGACTGCGCGACGGATGTAGCCTTTTCATATGACTCGAAGTACTTGGTCGCGTGCTATAATGATACCGAACGTGATGGTCATATGAAGGTCTGGTGCGTGGAATCTGGCGAGAACTTGTATAAATTCGACTTCGAATTCTCTCCCTATGTAGTTGTCATGGTGGCAATTTCCCTCAATTCGGAATTCGTTGCATTATGCGATTCCAGTAAAGTACAGATCTGGGAGCCGCGTACGGGTCACTGCGCCCACAAGTTTGAAGAGCATGAAGGGTATGACGTGCAGGACGTCGCTTTTTCATCTGATTCTAGATTTCTTGCTGTTATTGGTAAAGATTTCAATAGCAAACGGCATTCAATTACAAGGGTTCAAATCCGAGAAGTTATTACCGGCGCTTGCTTGTTTTGCGTCGAAGCTGAAGATATTTGGGGCTTTAATAGTCTGTTATTTGATCCTGTTAAGGGCGATATTCTAACTGATCGCTTTATTTATCAAAACTCGTCATGGGAGCACTGGGAGAGCCTTCCGCGACAAGGTTACTCACTGCGGGATAACGCTTTTGAAAGTTGGATTTGTATAGGTGGAAAAAGGATCATACAAATACCAGAAGCATTTCGTTTGCCTTATGGAGGGATTCCAACATTATCGGGCTCTTTGCTGGCATATATAAGCATCACAAACCAACTCATAATTATCAAATTTCCCGGCTGCTATGGCTTGAAGGAATAAGAGACGAAGATGCTGGAATCTTGAAATTGCAGCCATGTTTATTTGAGCTCAGAAACTACACCTAAGGCAAATATTGGGAGCATGGTCGGGGGCGGAATTGAGATTCAAGCACAATAAAAAAAGGAAGCTGAGATGGTTTGTTCGTTATTGGAGTTATTAAAGGAACAAGGTACATCTTAACTAACAATTTATTGCCATTTTCTTGGTTCTCTATCATTTACTGGTTCATTTACCATGGAACATGCACTTTCATACATACAAAAAGGACAAGACACCGATGGCAGAAACTAGACAGATATTATCCTTAATTAACTGGTGATCACAACGACGAGTAAAAACACGTATCATCATCTTGCATTCCAAGTCATATCGCCTTGAACGATCCGCACATTGTCGCCAAATGTATTTCCAGAAATGCTCCGAGTACTATTCCCTCTACCCTGACCTGCTACTGCATTAGCTTAGAGAAAAGTAAAGACTGGAATATGTGAAATCTCACCACCCCAATTGGCTTGAGCTGCTACTGGACGTTGAATCCCATCGGTTACAATATAACGGTCTAGAATGGCCTTCATCACACTCGCAGCAGTAGCAGCCGCAAAGTCTTGCCATCGCTTATTCTTATGACTATCGGCGTAGTCGCAAACGCCTTTCACCACCAGGCACGGGACTTCGTCCCACGCGCCAGCGCCCTCCATCTCAAAAGCAATGAGTTTATACTTTTTGGCGATCCAATCTCGGACTTGTCCGCTCTTCATCACAGTGTTGCCGGAGCCTATCCTTCCAATGAAGATGTTGGAGCTGAAATCGCTGTCATCCTCAAAGGGTATGTCTTGTTTGACAAGTTTAAGCTCTTCACACCCGAGGTCGGCGCATGATGTCGCTGCAGCCAACTCGCAAGTGCTGTCGAGTTCACTGCAGATGTCGCATTTCGCGTGTCGATGAACGTAAGCCGGTGAATACAGCTTGTTTTCTGCGATTCCTGGATACTGGTATTTTGCTCGTCGTCGCTTCTTCGCAGCAGCGCTCTGCAGCTGCTTCAAGTATACTGCCGACTTGGTTTGCAGCCTATCTCTCATAAGTTCCGTTTCGAAGACGGCTAGCAGCCCTCGGATATCTTTATTTGCCCTCCCAAGACTGTCTTCAATGGTGTTTTTTACGTCAAAGTGTCCGGGATACTGGCGACCAAAGTCGTATTGGACAATCGCCTTGCTTACAACCACGTCGCCTAGAAACACATCGCAGTCTGCGATTTTGGGCACGCCTCCGCAGATGCCGACAAGAAAAACGAGCCTGAGGCTACTGTAGCTGGACCGTAGATTTGCTGTCGCAGACGCTGCGCTGTTTGTGCCCATGCCTGGGAGCACGGCGAGAACCACATTGTGCTTTCCGAGTCGGCCAGTTATGTAACTGTTGTTGTCGCCGCTTGTGCGACCAAATTGGTCACCATCTTCGTCCCAGAATTGATCAAAGAGCAGCGTGACGGCATCGGCCTCGCTTGGTAGGGCACATATAATGGCCACGTGGAAGTCGTCTCGACTTGTGGGCTGCGTGAATTGAGCCATCAAGGATTAAACGAGGCAGACGGGCTGTTTTGGACTGGTGATGCTTCGAGTAACACGCCGAAAAGCACACACTTGATTCTTTCAAGCCTTGCCGCGCCCAAGCGGGGTATGTTGCGGCTGAGCTGTAAGTATCACAGAATAATTGGGCGTCAGGCTGAATGAAACAATAAGGCAGACTACTGGCATGCGATTTGTAGGGATTAGGCTCCCTCATCGATGATTGGCCGTTCATATCTCAAGCAGCTCCATGGGTATTTTATATAGGCCTGTGAAATTTGTGATTTCTTCGCAAACTGCTCGATTGCCTCGGATGCCACATATCAATGTCATCAAAATTCAACCTTACAATTGCTTGCAGAATGATTCTCTACTGGTAAGCTCAAACATATATTTTAGTTCAGCGCAGTGAGATTGATGCTCAGAGTCGGGTGGGTCCATATCCTCCATCTTGACGGCAGATAATGTGAGTAGAAGGTGTTCTCAAATCTACAGTCCAAAAGCGCCCCAAATCAAGACCAGCTGCTCTAATCGCCTATCAAAGATGTTTGCGCTGCTAACATAGGAAAAGAGGATGAGCTTACGAGCCCGCTAGAACTCTCTTGGTGGAGAGAGTGCGCCATCGTGCTTAACACCGTCAAGCTTTTTCCACGGTATAATAGATAATAGCTTGTGAACCGGGATGTTTGAAGATTTTGATTATACTACAGCATGATTACAATTACATACAATGCGGCGTACAGGCGCAAGTGGGAGGAGATGAGGCCAGGAGAGAGAGAGAGAGAGAGAGAGAGAGAGAGAGAGAGAGAGAGAGAGAGAGAGA
>ANCB02000454.1:0-26227 GCA_000331835.2 Trichoderma hamatum GD12 | reverse complement strand
AGGCAGTAGAGGCAGTAGAGGCAGTAGAGGCAGTAGAGGCAGTAGAGGCAGTAGAGACAGTAGAGACAGTAGAGACAGTAGATTTAAATAGCGGTAAATACGTGACATTACCACGGATGGGGTGCTGAATAATAATTCCTTATATTTTCTATCCAGGACGGCTTCTTGTTATGCCTATGCTAGTCTAGTTTATCTCGACGAGACATGTATGTTGACAGAAAAACAAGCACCAAACTCCTTTGCATATGATACCGAATCTCTACTCTGTCTATTGTGTATTCTGCGCAATATTTCGATCAGATTTTCGCGCCCCAGGGCCCTGCGCCCCAGAGCCCCAAGCCTTTCCAGCCGACTCGAACCACGCGCGTTGCTCCGTCGACACCATCTTCATCTTCCAGCCATCTTGGTCGACATCTTTATGAGATGCGGCCAAGCTCAGAAACCCAAGCAAGGCTTTCCTCATGTCCTTGGAATCGTCCACCACGGTGACGTAGGCGTAATCACCGCCCTGGTATTTCTTGCGATCAGCAAACACCAGCAATACAAGCGTCCGCATGTCGAACAGCGCGACAAACGGCGTCCCGTAGACTTCGGAGTAGTGGACCCCCTGTTTTAACAAGATACTGGCGTTGGTATTCTGTCCAAATGCCATGCTTCTTTTGTTGTCCATTGCAATATTAAAGGAGGCACTATCGTTGACGATGCCGCTTCGAAATTCGGCGTTGATGATGACACCCACTCTCTTATAGTCGACAGCTGCAACGTAGTCATGTTGTTGATTTTGACTTCGTTTAAAATAGATTTTGTCGACGCGGGCAGTAAGTCTAGAAACTTCGCTGCCATATTGGATTGTTTGCATCTCCCGGCCAATTGCCATGTGCACAGGATGATGAAGTTCCAGCACTGCACCGGCAACAACATCACCCTCCGTCATGTATACCGCGCCGGTCTCTCGGGCGGGAAGACGGATGCTTCTGAGGTACGGCTCGTGTCGACGTAGTATTGTATTTGCAAGCTCCTTCCATACAGAAACATCAACGTTGAGCAAAAAACGCGGAGGTTTGCATGCTCTAGTTGTATCGCTTGATATGTGGGCAGCGGGCAGCGGATTTGGCTGACGAGGGCGGTACACTGCTTCATTGAAAGACTCGTAAATGCTGATGGGGGGCATGGTGTTTATATGTCGACAAGTAAGGTGATTATATGTCAACAAGCAAGGTGTTTAGATGTCAACAAGTAGTATTGAAAGAGGCGTGCTGGGCAGAAAAATAACAACAGGACGATGGCTAGCGGGAGTAGAAGAGGAAGAGGTAGAGGAAGAGGAAGAAGAAGAAGAAGAGGAGTAGGGGGTGGAACGAGTTCAGACACAATCAATAGGCCACAGTGAATCACATCTGAGCTGCATGTGAAAGATTGCAACTACAGGCTTGTCAACTGCCGGTGGTGAATGACAGCTGTTGCAACACCGCATCGCCGCCGCACAGGGTATAACGATACGATAAACCTGTCATTACTACCCGTCTTCTTCTTCCAGCTACAACTACTACAACGACATGAAGCCTTTCTAAGCAGCAGCATACATCTTCCCCCGCTAGAGAGGATGGAAGCAATCTACGAGAATAGCCATGTGGGACCCGGAAGTCTTCGACCAGTGCCCCAGCGTATGATTTGAACATGCCGTTTGCGTGGTCACTTTGATTAAAGAAAGCACTGGGGGCAAAAACTTGCACTACATCTACTACACCCATGACTACTATTCCTACTTTCTCTCTACCTCTCGCTGTCGCTCGCCACAGTTATCGCTGTCAATGATATATATATATATATATTAAAGTAGTATATAATACTAAGTAATAATAGAAGCAGTAGAGGCAGTAGAGGCAGTAGAGGCAGTAGAGGCAGTAGAGGCAGTAGAGGTAGTAAAGGCAGTAGAAGTAGAAGTAGGTAGCTAGGTTCAGAGGCAAACAGCGGCAAATGCGTGATATTGCCACGGATGGGGTGCTGGATAATAAAACTGGGGTGCTGAATAACAATTCCCTATATATTGAGAGTGCGCCCTGCTTGAAGCCGCTGCTTGTGTAATGACTTGATTCGAAGCTCAATCAGCTCAAGCCTGATTGGTGGGAGCTTTGGGTTGAGGCATCGACTGGCATACGCCATGAGGGTGTTCATCAGAGGAATCCAATATCGAGAGGGCCATCCGGCGTCTGTCGGTAGACTCAACGCAGTACCGGTTGGCTTTGTTTCTGTAAAGCTTGGACTGAAGTTTATAGGAAACCGCATACTGGTGTGGTGCTTCCTGAAGTATGCGCAGCTGGCGATGGATTCCGAGCCTTACGTGGGTTCAAAATGAATCGTAGACTGCAATGGCCGTATATGTGTGTGTGTGTGTGTGTGTGTGAGTGGACTGACCGGTCATTTAATTACAATGGGGTGCTGGATAACGAAACTGGGGTGCTGAATAATAATTCCCAAAATATATTGGCAGTGAAATTTGAGCTGGCGTGGTCTACTTGGTCTCCAATGTCGACGGTTCCACTCGGCTTCGCGCGTATGTCGAATCGACCCAGCAGTAGGTACAACATCTACTTGTTGTAATATCATGAGCATGGGAGAGGAGCTTCTATGGCAAGTGGCGTCACGTAATGTTTGAACGATTACAAGGTTAGTGTCGCACAATTACAATTATATTGTTTATTCTGTCATCCTGTCCATGTGAAATTTGATTCTGGCTGGTGGCCGCGTTCAATTTCCAGCTTACTAGTACACTGCTCATCATTGATATCAATATTCATCTGTCTGAGATTCTGAGCTATCAGTAACCCGTCCTTTGATAAATCGGCCCTCTCTCTCTATATCTGCTCGCAAATGTGGTTCACCAAACTGGTACCAAAAATGGCTCAGAGGCTGGAACACCTTGGAATCTCCCCATCGGCCAAGAAACCAGTTATATCGCGCCTGGGCGGGGTGTAAGTCTTTGGGTACCCAGCCCTCGGCATCCATACCTGCCCACCCGCCATGCCATTTCTCAAGTGGAGGCTTGGGGCCAGTTGGTAGAAGTTGACCCTGGCGAGTGGACCACGTAGAGTTGTAAAGATCTCGCATCTCCGCAATGCTGAAATCCAAAAGAACGACACGACCTTGATCCGGGTCTACCATGATGTTACGTGGTGCGAAGTCGTTCTGGTCAATACCGTAATACTCGAGCCAGGCGAATATCTCAAAGGCCTTGGCTAGCAGCTGCATCCGAACTTTGGCTGGTATGTCTGCAACTCTACCCTCTCTGATGATGGTCCGCATGCTAGGAAATGGAATATACTCCATCAAAATCAGGCGCACTTGTCGACGTTGGCCGTCCAGCAGTTGTGTTTCCCAGGTATAGCTCCCATAGTATCGTGGTATCGACCCTTTCAGAACCTTTCTTACTCGAGGGTAGCCAATGGTATAGTCTTTGTCCATATCCTGCAGTGTCATGTACACCGTGGCCTCGGTTGTGAATTGCTCATCTGCTTGGTAGGTAATGTCGTCGTATTCGGGCCATCTGTAGTATAGCGGATCATAGATTTTGGCGACAAGTGGCGTATTGTTGTCTCCGGAATGACACTTGACAAGCTGAGAGCCACGGCCATCGCCACACGCAATCTGACTGTCGATGATGATAGTACGCGTTTTTGGATGAGCAATGGGTCTGCCTGTGAGAGGTGGATTTTGAAGACAGAAACGGCTGGCCGTATCGCACTGTTTCCAGGGACGCGTGTGGTCGATGCGAGAAGTCTCATCCTGAAAGTTGACTCCAAATGGGAGATGGGGCCGGAATTCTTGGATGTCCAACACTGCGCCAGGAATATATGGCAAGTCTGGCTTGAGGTCGTCTTGGATGGGCGGGTCAGGAGGATAATCCATCATGTTTGTTCTTGTGTGCTCGATGGTGGGTGAGAAATGGCCGGGTTCCGGAATTGAGCTGAGATGGCGGAGATGATTTGATTGAGATGCCGGGGAAAAGCGAGATGAGTCGAAAGTGAGAGGAAGAAGAGAGACGGGGTGCATGCAGCAAGGACTGGAGCGAGGAAATAGAGCGCTGCAGTGCATGTCATGTCATTGATTTAGCGTCTAGATGCGCTAGCGTGATTCACTGCGTTGCATCAGCCTCAACCTTGAACCTTGATTCACGTTTGTGTTTGTGGCGAGGTGCCTTATAACCTTGTGTACTAGAGGTAGGCACCTATAGGTAGGTAGGTACATGTACGTAGGTGAAAGGCTGGCAGCCACAGCCGCGCCAGCTTTAGGAGCCCTCGGAAGCCACAAATACAGCCCAAAACGTAGGTAGGTGCCTTGTATAAAACGATCGAGACCAATGGGACCGATATTCAACGACTGCTTGCAGCTGCATGCAGGATTTGTGCGCGTGGGCGCAAGGCACATATGTACAGCAATTGACTAGATCAGATCAGATCAGATTAGATTAGATTGGATTCCCATGACGATTGTAAAATAGCGAAAAAGACGCTCAACACCGCCAAGCAGTTGCACAAGTCCTGGTACAACCAAGTTCACTTGACTTCTCCATTGAGGGCGAGTCTGTGCCGCGCAAAGTTTAGTGAGAACAGCGCATGTACTTCTGTCATGGCGTTTACAAAGACTTGACTTCTCAGCGGCTATCAGAGAAAACAAACCTTGAGCACAATCTCTCGAGTTATGGAGCTGATACTTTTGGCCTTGGACTTGATTACGCCTTTAGCACTAATCCCAACGTCCAGTACGGAACAGCTCAAGTTGCACAAACTGCTGAAATGAAGGCCTCATCTTGGTCATTATGAAAATTTATAACCTCCATGTCGGAAAGTCGGCAGCGCCGATAGAGAAGCCATTGATGAAAGCACTGGTCGTCGAATTCGCACGAGACATCAACCGAAGCAGGGCCATCTTGGGCCAGTCCTCCATTCACCCCTCGAATGCGAAGCCGGAGCGTACCTGACAGATCGAACAAGAGTCAATAGTCACAGAGTCTCTTACTAGACCACGATCCAAAAGAAATGGCCATAATTGAGTCTCAATTGGACGGAAAGTTGTGTTGCTGCCGGGGATTGCTGCCAGTTTGGCATTTTACTGCATGCGCCCACAAAGGCGTGCCTTTCTTATTGAGATTCTTCTTATGGTCGTACAAGTATCGGCCTCCTCTTGAGTATGCTGGATTAAAGCAATGAGGCAAGATTTCCGTATCACGAGCGTCTGGGAATCATTGCTTGGATGAATGACGACATGCCCAGCGAGTTGACCGAAAGGATCGCCCGGGAATGGTATATATGACCAACTAGTACTGAAATAGCACATCAAAACGAGTTGGTAGATTCATTTGCTACAACCACAGTGCATCAACGCCGGATTGAACGGGTAACACATGAGGTAGGTATGTACCTAGCTATAGTTTATACACTTTAAGAAAGCTTGTATTATCTGTCTATTTATCACAGCAGCCGAAATAGTAGGGCGATATAAAGAGTAGAGGTAGTAGACGTAGTAGACGTAGTAGAATAAAGCAGGCCCGTGGGTAGGCTTTAACCTTGACCCACAACAAGACACATCCGGAAAAGAGTACATGGATGCATATGGCATATATCTTGGTGGATGAAGTGATTCTTGCTTAAATTAAATACCATGTTCAACATAAAGGCCATCCGAAAGCTGTTTGTATCACAGTTGCTCATAGTTGGTAGAAAATCCGGGGTATGGTGCCGTTACGCTTCATCAAGGTGCGTCTGATGTGGAGCTTCTCTTGTCCAGTCAAAGAGGCTCTCGAACTAGGCGCTAAAGCTATCAGTTTCCTGTCCCTTGCATGGGACTATACTGTGGGCTTTAGCATGCTAATATCCATCGAGTCTAGCCTCAGCTAGGTACATGTAGGCAACCATCGATCGAATAAGCCGCATAGGCTGAGGCCAACACGTCGCTGGCGTAGATTGGACCAACCCAAAATATTTCAACGGCAGTTGTTGTTGCATGGATATCACAAGCGAACGGGCACACCTAGCTTAGCTGTCATGGGCTGAAGAATGACGTCGTCCAAGTTGTATTGTAGACTCACAAACGGAACAAGAATATTCACCAACATGGCTGCAGGCCTTGTGTTATACTGCCTTTACAGCTATTAAACTACATGTAAATAGCTATACACAACTAGACGCAGCTTATGCCTGCCGAGGAACAAACATCCGAGTCAGGCGAGGCGGGGAATGAATGGGTTTGTTGCTCCGTTGAAAGCATCACCCCAGCATGCATTCTCCTCTTACTAGGCGCCGGAAAGACATTGCGATGTGATGGGCGCTGCGACGTTGCAACGAACCAGGGCTGGTATTTGGCGCAGGACTGCCGCGATGCATGCACCCCGGCCTTGCCCTGCATCGATCTCAGTCATTGTTGCTCTTTATATGCAGTGATCGCCGTGGTTCCTTGCGAGGCTGACTCCGCTCCATTCCCCGCGCATCGGCGCCCATCCCGAATATCGCCATCGTCGGTTGCATCATTTCGGCAGTTGGGGAGGAGCTGGAATCGGCCCAGCTGCCTTTAATTAATCACCCCTCCTCGCTTTTTCCCCTATAAACGCCCCATGTTGATTGGGCCGCTTGGAGAAATGTCTGGTCTAGCAAATCGCTCATCCTCGGGCCCATTCACATCCATGTCTTGGCGTTGGTGTTGAGATCCACGAGACCTTTAACCTGAAGGTCCGATTCTGCAAGTTCGGTTGTTCCCTAGTTGTGTCGCTTCCGCTAAACTTTTGTCCTAGCTGTCAGCACTTTGTTTTTTCGAGTTATTGTTTCTGTTGGACAGATTATCGTACAAGCAATCTTTTGAGTGTCAAGATTCCAGCCTGTTAGACGTGATGGATGAGAACTGAATAGACTGGATGGTTGTCGGCTGACTTCTAAAACCTACTCTACTGTTCAGGCTATTTAGTCGATGAGCTATGAGAGTCCCAGGTGCTCTTTTGGGCTAGATTCATCTTATGCGTCATCTCCTGCTAAGTCTCGAAGAGGCAGTTTATCATGTGCTCTAAATGAGCCAGGGTTAATATGGACTAATGGAATGGTGCCGGAAAGAATCCATCCTGGCAAGTGGCTTTAGTGGAGCAGTTTCAATTACACGCATCTGAAATACGCCTGCTTGGCACTCGATACGCTCGCTTTTGATATTTCGGCGTGATAGGGTCAAAAGGGATCATCAAGATGCTCATGGGATTCAAGGATTGAAGCCAGGGCTAATACCAACATTGGAAAGGAGAAACTCGCCGAAGCGTGTAAATGCACAAGTCGTTGTCCCCTCATAGATGCCCACTTTATTGACATTTGGAATCACCAAAGTAAACGCACATCTGAACTGGGCTGCCTTGTCAAGAAGAGACTAGTAGACGGAGGTGTTGTCGGCCTTATATATATATTATTGACGGATTCATTACCTTGTCGTTCACGATGTAACATACATAGTATGATTCTTCGATAATAGCATCTGGATGCAGTTTAGCAGATGTAGGAAGGATGCGGAACTATATCCCTGAACGACTTCTAAACGCAGTTCACGCTTTCATTTTAGCCTCGTTAGTTTATGAACTTCGGCTTTCTCTTTTGGGATCATGGAAATTGTCTCATGACTTGTTTGAAATGCTCAAGTATCAGATATGAAGATAAAAAGGCAATGTTAGTTTCAAGAGAATGACTTTTTGGTTGAGAGTCTTCAGCACCGAGGCCACTCCCAACCGGGTTGAAACAAGATGAAGACCTTTAGTGTTCGCGTCTTTGGCGCCGCCGTTATTGTCTTTTCACGACGTGCCACATGCACCAATTTCCTGAATCACAGCCAGTTACTTGCCGGGTTCGAGGATCCCAACTGGTTCGAACAGAACATCCCGTTCCTTGATGTTCCCAACCAGCAGATTCAAGACGTCTACTACTATCGTTGGCAGACTTACAAAGAGCATCTCACTTACACTGGTGCTCAGTATGGCTACATGCTCAGCGAGTTTCTAGAACCAGCCAGCTATGGCGCGCCGTATGGAGGTATTGTAGCCGCCGCTGGGCACCACATTATAGAAGGTCGATGGATGCGAGATCAGAAATACGGCAAGGATGAGGTGAATTACTGGTTGGCTGGCCCTGGGCAGTTTAGCAAGCCGCAGACTGATCAAGACAATCTCGACACCTCTGATTGGGCACACGAGTACAGCTTTTGGGCAGCCAGCGCCGTGTGGCGCCAGTATCTTGTAACTGGAGATGCAGACTTTGCCATCAGCCAGTTGGATAATCTTGTCAAGCAATACCGAGGCTGGGACAACCATTTCAACTCGGATCTTGGACTCTATTGGCAAGTTCCCGTCTGGGATGCCACCGAATGCACGGCCGCCTCCTACCAAACAAGCGATCCTTATCATGGTGGCGCTGGATATAGACCAACCATTAACGGATATCAGTATGGAGATGCTCGGGCTATCGCGTCCTTGGCCACCTTGAAGGGAGATACTGCCTTGGCCTCTGAGTATACGGGCCGCGCCAACGCTCTACAGACTGCAATTCAGAGTCACCTTTGGGACAGCCAGCGTCAATTCTTCATGCATATGCAACGGGACAACAACCCCTCGCAGCAGTTGCTGACTACTCGTGAGATAATGGGTTACATCCCGTGGATGTTTGATATGCCGCAGTCTGCTAATATAGCCGCCTTTTCCCAGCTGAAGGATTCTCAGGGCTTTGCGGCCACTTACGGACCTACCACTGCTGAACGCCGAAGCCCGTATTACATGGACAGGAATGCAAGCTGCCTTCAATGGGATGGTCCATCATGGCCATACGCCACCTCACAAACTCTGACTGCTGTGGAGAATGTGCTTCACGACTATCCGTCACAGTCGTATATTTCTGCGGCTGATTACTTTACCCTTCTTCTCGGATATGCCTCTACCCAGTATAGGAATGGCACGCCTTACATCGCCGAAGCTCATGATCCCGACGCAAATTCATGGATGTACGACACCTATAATCACAGCGAAGACTACAACCATTCCACCTATATCGACAACGTCATTGCCGGACTCCTTGGCCTACGCGCGCAATCCAACAGCACTCTAACTGTCGACCCTCTTGTGCCGTCCTCGTGGGATTACTTTGCGCTGGAAAACGTTGCGTACCATGGGCACAATGTTACAGTTGTATGGGACAAGTCTGGCCAGCGCTACAACCAGGGCTCCGGTCTGAGGATCTTTGTAGACGGAGCTCTTGCGGGCAACCGTGATACCATAGGCTTAATCACTGTCAATGTCGGCGGCACAGTTGCCCAAACCATTAATGGGCAAGTCAACATCGCAGCCAACAGCCAGCAATTCTCTCAGGGGTCAACACCATTCGCATCCTACACCTCTCAGTATGACAACGTCTGGAGGGCGGTCGACGGCATGGTATTCCGCACCGCCGTTCCCCAGAACACTCGGTGGACATCTTACCAAAGCCCCAACGCCCAGGACTATTTCGGGGTGGATCTTAGACGAGCCCAAGCAGTTTCCAACGTTCGGCTGTATTTCTATACCGACGGTGGTGGCGTCAAGTTGCCCACGAGTTACGATCTCCAGTATCTGTCTGGCAGCACCTGGACCACAGTACCCGGTCAGCAACGCAGCTCAGCATCCGCCGCGTCAAACACGCTGACTCAAATCACCTTTCCGACAATCACCACCTCGCAGCTGAGAGTCGTGGCTCCCAATGCCGGCGGTGGAACCGGCTGGGGCCTCTCTGAGTTTGAGGTGTGGACCGCAGCCATCTACAAGATACAGAACAAAAACAGCGGCAAGCTCATGGCCGTTCAGAACGCGTCGACGGCCAACAGCGCCAACGTTCAGCAATTCGACGACAACGGCACTCGCGATCATCTGTGGGAGTTTATCAAGGCACCGGGTGGCTGGTACAAGATCAAGAACGTCAATAGTGGACTCCTGCTGGCTGTGCAAGGGGCTTCAACGTCCAACAGCGCGCAACTGCAGCAGTTTCAGGATAATGGAACTGACGACCATCTTTGGCGAGTAAAGTCAAACAGCGATGGGTATTTCTTGATACAGAATAAGAACAGCGGGCTGGTAGCTGGCGTTGATGGCGAGTCAACAGCTAACAGCGCCAACGTTGTCCAGTTTCAGGACAATGGGACCCCGGACCATCTATGGAGCCTGCTTGCATCTGTTCCCTCCAGCTGAGGTCCAATACACATCTCAGATTAGTCTCCGAATCAAATGATACAGTGTATATATGTAGTGTGTAGGAATATAACATACCAAAAGAATATATGTATATAACTCTGCCAGCGGTATCTGTAGTCAGAAAAGTGAAGCTGAAATGAAAAGTGACATCTACTGCTGATTAAATAGTTGCCATGGAGGAAATGCCATCCTAATTGCTGGCTACTCATCAGCTAACCTAAGAGAGTTGGATGACTCTGGAAGAAATGGACTGTCTGTTATATACATCAATTGATGTATGAAGCGCTAACCTAGGCACATAGGACAATATAGGTACATGTAGGTGGTGAAGGGATCGGCACTTTTCACTCTTGTGATGCCGTAGTATTTGTAAGGATAGGATATTTATGGTATCACAAGGCTCTGTTGTGTCTAGAAAACAGCCTTGTTCGAATTTCGCCTGGTCTGCTTATAATTATTTCCAAGCATATGAAGTGATTAGTCGGCGCCCTGCTCGAGTCGCACGCAACGATTCCTCTTCTCAGAATCTGATCAACCATTAGATAATCAAGGTCCGTAGCTTTTCTTGAAGTCGATTCTCACGTTATGCAAGATGCGCTGCAGATTAATTAATATAAATCCGAAAAAATTCCTGGAAACAAACGCTTCTTATCCCGCGGGGTTTGCCACCTCGCATCTACCGGCAGCGATCGTCCGGGCCGGGACCCGAAAGGGACGGTCGAGTGGGGAACAAAAAAATAGGGACTCTGATGGCCATAAGCACGCAACACTGCGATTATTCTGTAAGCTATTCTGTAATATTGCTGCCCTTTTCAAAAGTTGCTAATACTTGTACTTAAGTTCACTACATGTGCTACATATAACTCTCTTACTATGTCTCCTTTTATCACTTGTTCCATAGTTGAATAGTTACACCAGAATTCTCTTATAGCTATAGGGGTCCTATCTTTTTGCTGTCCCTTGCCCGTGCCAATCAGATACGAGCTCCGCTTTCTCAGCTGCGCCCGCGGCTCTCCCCACCCAGTCTAACCGGGTATACTTGAAGGTTAACTCTAAGCTCTAAGTAAGCATTAGTAAACAATCAAATTTCCCTATTTGTCTACCAAACTGTTGCAGAGTATCACTCTGCTGAGCTGACGGTTGAGATATGAACAGTCAGCTACCTACCTACTGAAACTGGAGCAAGCAAATACACAATACCTTCCTTTCTTTATAAGTCAATAAGTGCAGACTAGTATTATGGTTAGTCTATGGGGCAGCCTATAAGGCTCAGGGGACGGCGGCCTTGCCGGAGCCTCTCTGGACACCGCAAATTCAGAAAGACTTATAGGATATTGATGAACATACAGAGTATAAAGAGGCAACTTCAACTCTCCGTTAAAACCTAGAATATTGTAGAAGGCACCATCATTCATAGCAACACCAAGAAAACCATCTTTTAAGCAATTGCACATAAAGTTCAAAATGCTTTTCTCACGAGACTTTATCCCGACTGTCCTGGCTTTGGCCATGTCTGTGTTCAATGGAGGAGCGAGATGTATGACTAGTTATACAATTTTTCACGAGGGGTATTAAAGATATGGTAATAGTAGGAAGTATACTAGGAAGGAGGGCCTTAAAAAGAGAACTTCTCTTCTTTTCTTAGCATTCTTATAATTCTCTAGTCCAACAAAATAGTTTGGTTACAGTTGAGATTCCCAATGTCTTAGCTTCCATAATAAACATGCTCATTTTCTCCAACTAGAAGAGAACAAATAGTTCAAGGGCATTCTACAAAGTGGCAAACCTCCCTAATCTTCCTACATCAGCGGCATGGCGCCGTGTCACGACCCTAGCGATCGTATCTTTCCTCATGACTGAACAAGCATCTGCAATCTCTAGAGCCGATATATTTAGGACCTTTTTTACGAGCTTGCAGAACTTTCGTGTAGATGTAGAAATGTATTATACCATATAGCTAGCAGTTTGTAACGCAGTAGTGAGACCATAACAGCTACATTTTGTCATGTTGGCTCAATTCATCATCTTTGATATGATTTGCGTAGACAGCAGCTGTCTATATAAGCAGACTAAACGCGGATCCAAGCACATACGACCATAGGTAGTGGAGAATTCGGGGTCCCGTCTGCTCCCCCATAGACAAGCCACTAACCGGCAGATTAGTAGTCAGGTGGGTGACCACTGGCGAACACCGGCTGTTGTATGTTTTATTTTTTTTTGCTTTTTGTGTTGAGTTTTGATCTTTTTTTCCTGTAAAAAAAGCGTTGCGTTGATGTGCGGCACGGCTATTAAAGTTGTGTGTGTGGAAGAGCTTCTCCAAATGTGTACTAAATCCCTCTCATTGGCCAACTCCACCCAAGGGGCAGCACAAAGTAAGAGCTGCAAAATAAAAATATTACAAAGTTTATGATTGGATATTCACTTACTTAAAATTTGCTTTTGATACGCAGTTCACATTATCACGCAGCCACCAATGCGTGCGCCATCACGAAAAAGGTCAAGTTAACCTCCAGCCGTACATCGTTGCTATGCTTTGGAGAAAGTGATCAGTCAGGTTGCAGCAAGGTACAAATTTGCTGCAGGGGAAAGGTACCTACACAATTCCTAAAGAATTCTACATTAGATGACTATCGTTATCTTTCTCTCGTAGCCTAAGCTAAAGAAGCAGTTTGATTGCCACGGGCAGCGAGTGTCACGATATTTGCCTTTATAGTAAATGGCTATTAGTGAGAGAAGTAGACATTGGCTTTTCGAGGAAAGTATCTAGTGGTAATAACCATGTCACTACACAAAGAGTGCTATCAATATCTTAACGGGCATATATATGATTCGGCGAACTTACATGTATTCTTGATGTAGTAGGTCGTACGACCAACATGCTGCAAGCACGTGCGAGTATCATCAACGAATAAAATAAGCTAGTATGCAGATATTGTTGGAATCAGAATTACTGCACAAGGCAGAGAGCAGCGAGCACTTAGAGAAGATAAGGAGCCGGGCGAGAACCAGAGACGGCATGACTTTTGAACTTGCTGAACAAAGTTAGCTAGGACTCCAGGCAGCCTTGAAGGATTCAGATTCTGACCCTCTGGGTATCGACTATGCCTTTTAATGTCTGGATTTTCATTAAACAGCCCCTTTATAATTTATATTTGGTCAGGTGCTTCATACCTGAACAAGGGGGAACCAACACCTTTGGGAGGGTATCATTGGTGACCGTTTTGACCCTTAGCGTGCTGCAATAGGTGCGGGCCGTGACATATTCGGGATTTCACCAAGTATATTTTGGAGGAAAGGAAGGAGTCAGTCCGTCGTCAGTTTTCGTGTCGCAGGAGGATGTTTGATGTGCGATGTATAGAAGTGGTGTGCATGTGTTCATGTGTATGTTAAACATTGTGGTGGCTACTGCATCGGCATCGGTGTCTTTGGGTCACTAATCCAGATACCATTTAGGCAAAAAGAAAAGAAAATGCCTCACCCAATGTGTTTAAAGATACATGCGATCAACGTTCCTGAATATTGATTACCAGGGCATTTGCGGCGAGAAGAAATACACCTGGCATGTTTGTCGACCTGCTCTTACAGCGAGTAGGTACTTATTCGTGCTGGTATGAGTTTGGGACAGTTGGATTTACTGGATGAGACTCTCTGTATGCGTTTTTAAATATCATACATAATGACAATACGAAATCAAAGACAGGAGACAGACTTTTGTTAGTAGAGTCTATGCCTTCGATTTGTCTAAGCGTCCCATTCTGGCGAGAGATGTATTCTTATAAAGCGCTATTGGAAATTGACGCAAGAATAATGCACAATAGGCACGCCCTGAGATGCCAAAAAGTAATTAGACAATCACAAAATACTTGGCGTGCTTATGAAGTGGTACTTTCAACATTAGATGATACTGAGCAGCCAATAACGGACAGGCCGTCGCAACCAACACGGAGGTCCCGTTCTGCTGCGATTCTAAGAACGGTTTGTCCCGTATTCCGTTTCTCGATATGAGCTGCCTTTTTTCGATTAGTTATATGCATCTGCTACATACCGAGGTGGGTGCAACCTATCATCAGCCGTATTTCAACAGGGCACACACGAGCACGGTGCGGACTAAAGAGAAACTAACAGCCAACATGCATATCAGCAATGCATACGTTCCTTATGTGCGCGAGCAGCCCCCAGCCTCTCATATACCTACATGTATATTAATAGCGATAACCCCTCCCAATCATCTCTTCAGTAGAAGCGGGCTCGAACCACGGTTAACAGCTCATACTGCTTCAATATGGCAACCGTAATTGACTCGCCGGTCATTAGAGAGCTTACCGCAATACTGGAAGGCATCGACCGTTTTCCAAATCCTAATGAATCTGATTTCAAAACCTGTCGAGCATTATCTAAGAACGCTTCTACGATTCGCTGCAGGATGCGTTTTAAAGATAAAACAGAGGACGAGGTCAAAGGCCTTAGGTCTCTGTTTCAAAGTACGACAAAATTTGTCGATACCAATGACCTCTATCACAAAATGGAGAGTTTTATCTCTCTTACACACTGTAAAAGGCATCATCGCGGCAAAGCACTTGAGGCGTTTAACAGGTGGAAAATAGAGCGGGAAGCAGCCATCTCAACCCCTCGGCCAGCAACTCCATCAAGTAACGCGGCATACAATGCCTATTGCGAATCTGTCTCTGATGCAAGTAGCATAGGGTCCCCTAGCTTTGCTTCAGACGGTCTAGAATATGACGAGTCTACATTGGATACTACATTGGATACTACATTGGATTCTGACATTGCAGAGAAAATACAAGGTTTGAACGTCTCTACTGCCGCTAAAGACACTTCAGCGACCACAGTAGAGATTGAATTCGGCGAAATCGAAACAGAAAGAGAAAAGCTTATGAAGATAAGCAACGATAGCCTCCCAACAAAAGCGGAGAGGCACGACCAAGAAAAAGCAAGCGAATCAAGTGCCTCACTTACCACTTCCGAAAGCGCGATACCGAGGATCTTCGAAAGTTTCGATATAACAGGATTTGATGGCAAGGGAGGGATGCCGTTTATTGAAACCGAAGTAACTGAAGAAATATATGGAAGGCGAAGGGTAGAGAAAAGGCCCGATGGCAATTACGAAATCGTCTCGGAGATCAAGAGAATTGTACGCAAGAAAGTATCTCACATGGATATTAAAGATGGTGACAGTGAAGCTGATGGCTATCTCGAACCTGCTGTATCAGATCCAAAAGGCAAGGAACAAAAAGCTACTCTGAACCCAAAAGCCTGGATTAAGAACAAATGGGCACAGTTTTCCGGGTCTGAGAAGTCTTGAAGCTCTAAAGTAAAATATTGCAATCAGTGGGAAATAATAGTCTATCGAATGGTTATCTGAGATTCAAATTCGATTTGACAATATGTGACGTCTTAGTAGGTAACATTGACATCAAGAGCTAGGGTGATGAGTTTTGCTGGTCTGGTGTCAAGCCTGACTATATGGTAGCTACTCGCTGTATTTGTTTCTTTATTTATTGTCCAATATCGGATATCGTAATCCGCTCTCCCATCACCGCTGATATCTGGAAATCTCAGAGTCTCAAGGTTGGCATGAGGAACTCCTGTTACGATCTGACCACCTTTGACAAATTTCCATCCGTTGAACCAACTCGCATCAGGGCCGTAGTTCCACCAGATTTTAACGGCACACAACTTCTCTAAAGGACGCAAATGTTTGTGCGCTCACGGGGTTCTACCAGAGAAGCATAGATGATCTCCAATTCATCTTAGAATGTGGAACAAACGAAAAGGTAAGAGACCTTATATACTAAGTTGCTAGTTTAACTAATATATAAAATGTTGATTGGAGCTGCAACTTATTTGCCTCTCAGAATAAAATTGATTATCTCGATCTCGAAACCCATGGAGAGGCCTATGATCTCAA
This sequence comes from Trichoderma hamatum GD12, assembly GCA_000331835.2. Classification (NCBI taxonomy): domain Eukaryota; kingdom Fungi; phylum Ascomycota; class Sordariomycetes; order Hypocreales; family Hypocreaceae; genus Trichoderma; species Trichoderma hamatum. The sequence goes on along the minus strand of ANCB02000454.1, from coordinate 10,070 downwards.
CACTTTGGCAGGTGGCATCAATAAGATGGAGCAAATTCGGATGTGTTAGTCTTGTGTAGAGGCTCTCAGTGGGACTGGTATGAGCAAAGTGCGAATTCAGAGATCTTTACTTGTTAATAGCATTGTGTTTTTAATCTAAGTCTTCATGTCTCTTGAAAATATCAAGTCGGATTCCAAGTCGAGCACATAGGTCTGAGAGCTCATTTCTGATTTCGGCGCACCATTGGTCATCTAGGTATAGAAGCGACAGATCGAAACTATGAAAATGAGGAGTGCAAGGCGTAAGATTCTCCCACCAGTGCTGAAGCATGGCGAAAAGATCGCGGTCTTGCCAGACATTTTCTTCCAGGAATCCGACATCATCATTGATGGTCAGGTGGTAGATGTTCTTCGGCAGTAAATCTTCGAGACGACCCAAATTGCCGTCTGAAGAAAATCCGATTAAGAACAACTGCGGAGCTTCCAATTTTTGTATTTTTTTGAACTTCTTCAGGCCTCTTAAAGAGCCTTTAATTTCCAGAACAGGGTAATCATGATGCTCAAGGTGGACTGTGGCCAATAGATGCAGATTTTCCAATGTATCTTGAACAAGGGATAAATCTACGATAATCTGATCGAGATCAATGACATGGTTGTTAAACTCGTTCATCAAATTTGGCTCATATCCCCATTGCCACCTGAGCGTTTTCAGATTTTCCGTTACAGCAAGAATGCGACCTAGGAGACCTTCCCGTAAGATCCGTAAATCTAACGCCGTGATATTGGATGGGCTAGGTCTATGTGTTGGCCACGAAAATGTGACAGGGTTGTCAACCTCAACTGATATCGACTGGACAGAGGGAAGGTAAAACAGTGGAAGAACGTCCGCTGTATTCTTAGTCTCCCAATCTCGATAAGGGTCCAACTGGGGATCAAAATCAACTTCCTGCAGATACTGGAATCGTGGAAGCTCGCAATGCGAAGTCTGACAGAGGGAAGCTCTCAGCAGCATACCAAGAAAGCGATTCTCTCTAGCGAAAATGCCAGTCAGACGTAGATGGGTTAAATTCGGGACTAATGATAGCAGCAGTATAACGAAGGCATCCATTACGCCATTTCCGAGCTCTTGTATCCATAAGTAACGAAATGGCGGGCCGATGTCTTGAATCGTCGTAACAAGGTTGGCCAACTCAGAGCTGTCCACAGAAATACTGGGAGGGAGTTTGCTGCAATGGAAACCATCCGGGTCTTTGATGACAACTCTCCCAGAGAGAGATGCTTGGAAGGGCGCATTGAGAGTAAGATGTTGGACATAATTAGCCAACGAAGGCCGTCGCTGAAGGCTTTGTATGAACGGGATGATTGGGGGAGGTCGAGCTTTCTTCCATACCAACTCAATCCTAGCGTAGAGTAGAGGCTCGGCGACTTCGCGTAGACCTTGGTTGACAAGGCAAAGAACGCGAAGATGAGCCGCAGATAGACGCTCAAGGATAGAATGCAGAATTTCTGTCGGGCAATCCAGGAGGAGCGTCATTGTCACGAAGGGTCAGTCGAATCAAAAGCCGTCCCACCTGGTGTGATGGTAAGAATGGAATGCTAACGCCAGTAAACCGAGATTGGAGAACTCGAGACGGGAGGCCCCGGGCAAGCTGAACTAAATGCGGGGCTCAATGTCGCGGGAGTTTATGTTGCCTGGGCCTCTAGGAGTAAGAAAAGCCGCTTTGTGAGTCGTATTGTGAGTCGTATTGTTAGTCACGGTATGATGCGAATCCACTAGACTGAAATCGAAGTCTTTTCAACCAACACAAGATAACCATGAAGGTCGCAGGGATTATTTAAGTGAATAAGAACTAAAATTGGCCCAGAACATTGTTCAATTGTTATGTAACCCCAAAGTATTTTTTTTTTTTTTTTTTTTTAAATCGTCATCATTTGTATTAAATCCTTTACAACCAATATGAAGTTCAAAGATAACTGTTTTATGTGCTAATTAATATAGAAAAAAAGCTATAGTATCTTAAGAAATAGTGCATCCCACCAAAAAGCAAATGTGGCAGTACTACACCTTGGATTTATAAGTAATAATCCCATCATTGGTCGCAATTTCTTCTAGAACTATTACGCCTTATAGCAACGGAGATCTGGCATGTAGACGCTATAGGTATCTGTATAAGTGGCCGTTAGTGTTACCGATGTAACAGGAAGTGAGTAAAACTTGGCACCATGTAAAGTGATTTCTGGTGTCTTTTCATCTGTCGTCTACCTATGAATATTGGCCATGTCTGGGTACGAATTGAATCTTGGAGCCACTGAGCATAGTCCAGAACTGGGGCGGGTAATTGTCAAACCCTCCCTCGGGCACTTTGACCTGGATATCAAAGTTCCTAAATAGGCGCGGTACGACCAAGCTAATAATCAGCCTTGCAAGGTTTTGTCCAGGACAGCTACGGCTTTGGCCGCCAAATAGTAGATTGTACTTTTCCATCGTTCTGATGTGGTCCTCATCGCCGCTCAGCCACCTTTCGGGCTTGAACTCCCGAGCGTCTGGCCCAAATAGATCTGTATTTCTTGCGAATGTGGTCGGGTTACAACCAAGAACTGTTCCTTCAGGAAAGAAGTATCCATGGAGATGAAGGCCACCTCGCGGTGCCACTCTGGATAAGCTGATATTTGTGACGTGGTGCAGGCGCATCGCCTCTCTCACGCATGCGGAAGTGGTCGTGCTCGGTCTGTCTTCAAATCCCACTGGCACTTGTTCGCTTCTACACTCCTGCTCAACGCGCCTTTGGAGGTCGGGGTTGGTGCAGATCCTGCATAAGATGGATACGAGGCTAGAGCCCGTCGTATCGTGTCCAGCGGCTACAGAAGATCCAGCAATGCCTCTTGCGTAATCGCGTTCGAAATTTGGCTTTTTGATGTGGATTGCCAATAACTGTTCAATGAGATCTCGACCGTTCTCAAAACTAGGATTCTCAATAGAATTGCTTCTATGCAAAAGCTGCCCGAATAAAGTCTAGATGAACTCTTGTGTCAATGACCAAACTTTCAGACAAAAATGATCTCATTTACCGGGCTAATGTGAGCCGGAAATCCAATCCCTTGGCTCGAATTCCTGGTAGGCAGTCTGAGAATCCAGAATATATATTTCCTTAGCATGGGGAAAAGGTCTAGCAAGACACGCAGAGTAGGCAAATGGCCCATAACGCTTGCTCGACGCCAGAAGGTCAAGTTAAGCTCAAGATCTCCATAATTATGGCCTTGTTCAAGAATATTTTCTGGTGACCCAGACCAAGATATACTAGTTAAACATTCTAAATAGTAAGTATAACACTGCTATCTCAGCCATCTTGGAGTCGAGGGGCCGATCTTACCTAGAACAATTATATGCATCCACTCGCTCGTATCGACTTCCGCTCCATGTAGTCTATGTAGCCTCTTATAGACTTTTTGCATGACTTCAACAACTGTGTGCTCGAACCTCTTCAAATTGCTAGCCGTGAATGCAGGCCCAGCACCTCTCCTTATTAGCTGGTAGCGTACCATATCTGTTTCAGCTAGAAGATGAACACCGTCCGAATGATGACGCTTGATAAACAAATCTAGCACGCTGGCTGAAAGTCTAGTCCCATCTATACGCAGTCATTAGTGTCGTAGTAGTAAGTGTATAGAAAGTAAAGCGATTCCAGCCCACATACCATACCATGGTCCCTTATTAAGAGACGTGCTTGACTCTGCATCAAAGTCAGTTGAGCTCAAACTCATCAGACAGAGAGTTTTATACTATACAACGCTTCAAATGCCTCTTTGCTATTACACACTACTTCGTTGGGAGCAGTCCTGATGATTGGACCATATCTATCGTGTAATGCGAGTTCATATGGCTTCCCAATAATGATCTTTCGAATCTGCCACCATGATGAGATAGCAGCGAGCCTAGGGCCAGGTAGTGCCGCCAAAGGGTGGAATATCAGCCTGTACGTCGCTACCAAGATAATGAACAAGGCACATGTGATGAAGATGGCAATCCATTCTGTTGATACAGCTTTAATTATGAATGCCATTTTATTTTATTCGATAAGTTTTTTAAAGTGAAGAAGAAACAGGTTATATGTCCATGTCTAGCAAGTCTAATAGATGTTCAATATTTAGATTCCACACCTTTGTCGAACGTTAGCACTAGTGTAGTGTATGGGGAAATCAGCAACTACCCAAACAGTCACTAGTGGGAATGTGGCGGAGACACACTCGGTTCCGTTCGTAGCTCACGTTGATTACACTCTTCTTCTTATCTCGGAAATAGAACTTGATCTTACAACTATTTACAAGGCCGAGGTCGGCTGTTGGCTCAAGCTCAAAACGAAGTGTCAATCAAGCCTTCTCCCATTCACAGGATGTGCCGACTGAAGCCGCTTGGCCAAGCCGAACTCGGCGAAGCAATTCTCGCGGTTCGATTTGATAACATACTGGTTATCTCACTGATAGGGTATCAGGTCAAGGGTATTTCATGGCGTCTGAAATTATATATGTCAAGAGATTTCCTGGTTTCTTATTTTTACATCATATCGTGCTACTGAAATTGCTACCAGCTTCGTACAATTTGGTGAAATGCATCATAAAATCGTTGCACTAGATGCGTGGCATGTGCCTATCCCAATAGATCTTTTGAAACTACCAGCAACGCACTCCTACGACTTGAAACTCTGCGAGACGAAATCAACGTCGAATGAGCATATTCACGATCGTGTGAAAAACGCTACTATCATCGCCGTCACACTCACCCCTCTTGACTCTTCGACGCTCTCAGTGGCTGTGACGCCAAACCTTCGTTTGGTAGTAGCTATTGCATCCGGCACTGATGGCATTGATAAACAACAATGCAAAGAAAGAGGCATTAGGGTGCTAAATGTACCCAACGCAAATGCTGATAGTGTTGCAAATCATGCTCTGGCAATGTACTTCGCATGCCGCCGCCGCCTGCTGACGATGCATCACACCATGTTTAGAACAGATGAATGGAGGAGACAGGGAACAGTTACAAGAATGATGCATTCTAGAGATAACGACTTACCATTATCATGTCAGGAGGAGGTAGTGGGGATTATTGGATATGGTGCAATAGGTATGTACGCACCATCAGTGCAAGCATAGCTCGACCTAACATCATGGGGAATAACAGGCCAACGTGTTGCTCAACAATGCCGCGGCCTTGGAATGACTGTCTTGATTGCGTCTCGGAAAGGTGCGGCTTTGGATGCCGTTCCAGCTACCACTGAGCCGATGCCGATTGGTACAGAAATTCCGAATGGCAGGACCCCGTTCACGGAGGTTCTGCACCGATCATCGGTGCTTGTGCTATGCCTGCCCCGGAATTTGGAAACCATCAATATGATATCTGATGATGAGTTTCGGATGATGTCTCCAAAGGCTATCGTGGTAAACATCACACGTGGGGGCATTATCGATGAGCATGCTCTGCTCAGGGCTTTGAAAGGTGGCTTAATCGACGGGTGTGCAACGGACGTGTTTCTTAAAGAACCTTCTGGAGCAGGTGATCACTGGAAAGAAGGCGATAGCCCAATTCTTAGATTGAGTGAAGCTGAAGCAGACGAAATGAACTTATTGGTTACGCCCCATGTGGCGTGGTACGCAAACGTAACTATAGACAACTACTTGCGAACCTTTAAGCAAAATGTTGAGGATTGGTGTTCTGGAAAGCTGTCAAACATTGTTGTCTAGCAAGAAACAGGGGAAAGAAGATGGCTGTTAGTTCTCAGAATAAAGTCCATTGACTCGCTGGTTGCCTCAAAATTGGGCATCACTTTGCTCTTACATTGTTTCATAGAATATTGTATTACTCATCCCGTAGCGAAGATTGTTAATGCACATAGTTCCAGTAACCGGTGCCCACCCTACTGGTCCTTATAATAGTTCCACATTACGCCGCTACTTAGAGTTGATAGTAATTACCTGATTACGGCTCATCCAGAAATGGATAATGCTGAAATTTAGCGCCCGAACGTAGCGACTAGAAATGCGCCACGATTTCATGTAGCTTAGGTGGTTCAAAAACTGCTCCAGTGGCATAGTGGAATCGCCGTGTTCACTTTTAAGATGCTCCAAGATGATATATAGAGGGCTAAAAGTAGTCATTCATACATTCGCAGCAACCAAGAGACAATTTAATCAAGTCAAGAATCGTCGTTGAAGTTTCTCTGAGTTTTCTGCTTTGGTGTCATACTTTGAAGAGTATTCACAACTACGCCGGCACTTGGCTGTTGATCGTCTGATTGAGATACGTCCTCTAGAGTAATCTTCATTTAATCTCTCTTGGAAGCGGACGATTAGAAATACGACACCGGAAGCTTGGAGTTCCGACATCGGCGAATTCTCTTGGGGTTTGAGTTATGGCTTCAATACGTTGTGGGAGCGGCCAGATAGAACTATGCGTCTTTGGAAGCAGGTGTTCAAAGTGGGGGTTTAGTCCACCAGTTCCCACCCTCCCATTGCGACATGGAAACTCTCAAGGTATGATGCAGCAATGTTTATACCATCCATTTCATTTTCTGTCATCCGTCGAATTCTAGAGGTTTCGGAGAAATATTCGGTTTACCGCTATTTTTTGGTTACTTTCATTTTTGGCGAGTGTATATCCAATATGTCTACCGTCTTTCAAAGACGCTTAGGCACATGTAAGCAATAGCTATTTCCTTTGCTGTACACCGCTGAGTCCCATGTATCTTAGTCGCGCTATTCTTCTACCTATTATGGTGCTCACAGAGTTAATTGTGTTTACCATTGAGTACATTCTACGATTTAGCGGGATAGATTCGGAGAAAGAAGGCAACTAGCTATGTAAGATTTGCGATTAAGCACGTTGTGGCTCAGAATTATCCTCGTGATATATTAGCTCATATTGCTAGTACATTTCATTCTGCCATTTTAGCCGCTGTAGGGATTGTTAAGCAGCAATCTTAGTAAAATTGGACAAAACAGGGCACCAACATTAAAGGCTGCCATATAAACACTCCTCTCTTTTCCATACTATTTTAAACGATATTGCCTATGCTCCCTAATTTATCATTTCTTGATCCAACCAAACCATAGTCAATCATGGTTACAGTGCTTGTTCAATAATTACAGCATAAGCACCACCAATAAGAGATCTGGAGACAGTAAGATTGTCTACGAAGGCAGCATTAATTCTGCCAACAAAGCAGACGAACGTTGCTTGGCAGATTTGCAATGGAAAGACCCGCGTGATGGCAAGACATGAATTGAGCAAACAAGCCGTGGCCTTTTGAAAGACTCATACCAATGGATTATCGAGAATCCCAATTTTAAGCAGTGGTATGACGACAATCAAGAGCGACTGTTGTGAATAATTAGCGATACAGGAAAAGGAAAGACTATGATAATATGCGGTATCATCAACGAACTGGCAAGCGAAGCGAAACCCTGTCGTCTGAATTCTCACACAGTACTATCTTACTTCTTCTGTCATAGCACCGACTCGCGCACCAATACTGCTACAGCCCTGCTGCGCGGCCTTCTACATCTCATCATTGGCTAGCAGCCACCGCTTAGTTCACATGTGCAGAGAAAGCATGACGTTATAGGCAAGAGTCTTGTCGATAACCCAAATGCCTGGACGCTACTCTCTGAGATATTTATAAACGGTTTGCACAATCCAAGGATAGGAAATGCGATGTTAATTATTGATGCACTGGATGAATGTGAGACCAGGTCAAATAACGCTTTTAGACTTTATTACTCGCCACTCGTCACTACCTGGAGTCAAATGGATTGTTACCAGTCGCAATGAATCAAATCTTGAGCAGACATTGAGTGACTGTAGCTTAAGAACTCTGGTGAGTATTGTATTGGAAGAAATGGAGAGTGCATGCTCAAGCAGTCGATACTTACATCAAGTATAATCGGGCGCTCCGGATGGATCTTCAAATAATAATGCAACAAGGAGTCAACAGAATATTTCGATGGGTCTCCCTGGTCATAGAGGAACTTGAGCATGAAAATGCGAAAGGCAGAGAAGTGGTACAAATTATCAATCATACGCCACAAGATCCGAGAGGAGTTTATACACTTACGATGAAGCAAGTTATGCAACCTACAAGTGAGAATTTAATGTACTGCAGGCAATTGCTTTCGATAGTTGGGGCAGCATACCGTCCGCTTACCCTTTCGGAACTGGGGCTTCTCTCTAACTTACCTGGCGAGGGACGGCCGTTTGTGATCCGTGGCCACGTACATTGATCAAGCCCCGATTTTAGCCTCTTGGGGAAATTCCATGCGAGACTGCCGGGGCGCCCTGGCATCGTATCCACGAGATACGCCGTCATGAACTAGCGCACCGAATAAGCCTGTTATCTGTTACTAATGTGAGCAAAAAACATTGAATACATGTATGCTCTACTCCGTAATGCGACTCACATCTCAAATGTAGCTTGATATGTTACTGTCATTACGTGAAGCGACACAAGGAGTCATCCATGCCGTTGTCTTTTCTGAAACTGTATGTTTGTCTTGTTACTATTACTATCTAGGGCCAAAACACTATGATCACACCTTCTCTCTATCTGATCCTTACCCACGATATTCTTTTCCAGCTAGCCTCTTTCTAAAAATCCTCATTATATGGCTTTCCCCATAATCCATCTTATTAACGCCGACGCTGTTGTTTATCTTGCTGTTGTTCTCATTGTGAGTTCCCAAAACATGTCTCATGGTCACAAACTAGGATGAGCGGTATATGGATAAACCAACCTGACTTGTAGCTTGAGTCGTCCTGGTCATGTAGCTAGGCTGGCTACTGGTGTTGAAGACAGATTGCCCAGATTGCTGGGTCCTTTCGCGGCTCTCTCTATCTTTTTCTTGTTTGCTTCTATATTTCTTGACAGCGGCGTAAATAAGCATCTTCAACTCTGTTCTGCCTTGGAGCACAAATGTTGGATATAGTTCTAACGATGGAGGAATGCCGCTATTGAAGTGTACAACAAAAACAAGAGGAGTGATAAGGAGGCAACGAATTTCAGGTTGGTTTAAGAGAAGGGCAGACACTAATTTATAGCTAAACTTTAGAAAGATGGCTGCATTCACGACCGTTGTACTTCGACACAGCCATCAACCTTATATTAGTAATGGATGCATGTAAGTGAGATTCCTACATATAAACGCCATCAACACAGCCTTAGCATGCATTCATATTCTCTGTTTCTCCACTTTACGCGTAGGCCCTCCGGCATTATGGCCAATGATAAAAGGAGTCGGACATAATCACAATAGGCAATTCATCTCGAGAGGATAGTGGATCCCCTGGGCTCATTGTCGGAAGATCTGCTCATGTCATATGCATACTAGAGGGATGGATGCTGGCATTCGGTTCCTTCTTTCGATACACTCACATGGATGTAAGGCACCAGCCATCTAATACATATCTAACAAGGTTAGAATTGATAGTAAACAAGTCCACGCCTCTGAAAGAATAGATTCCCAGTGCATAAAGCCGGCTGTCGGAGTCACATTATACGGTGCACTCGTATTGTTAAAGACAAAGAATTGACACTACATACAGTAAGTGAATTAAACCAGGAGTCATCCTAGCCGGGACTTTTCCTATAAGAAACATATGCTGTATTTCACATCAATGGCTGAGAATAAGATCTCGAATCAAGGATTGTGGGTGGATTCCAAGGACTAACCACATACCTTTATGGGGTCTCAATTGACACTCCGATGGGTGAAAACCCGCATGGAGCCTCTCGACCTGAATTAGTATGTCTACGACTGACACGCAATAGTAGAGGACAAAAGAATGTGTACTGCCTCTGAATGTGAAGATATACGGCTGAAAATGCCTTGTAGCGGCGGAGAGATGATTCTCCATCTATGCTGAGTAAATAAAAAATGTAATTGTCGTATCTCTAGTCTACTATGGTGCACTGAGCGGAGTGAAATTGTAATTACATGTAGAATAACAGATGCGTAGAATGGTTATAAGCTGGAAAAAAACGATACCAAGCACATACGACCATAGGTAGTGGAAAATACGGGGTCCCGTCTGCTCCCCCATAGTC
>ANCB02000453.1:0-26387 GCA_000331835.2 Trichoderma hamatum GD12 | reverse complement strand
GGGATGTCCTACCCTGTAGGCCCGTTGTTGCGACCATAAGAGTCGGGTCGTAACATAAAACATTATTTTTAAACTTTATAACTTTTTTATTACTTTATAAGTAATATTTCCTTATTTTTATTTTTATTTTTATTCAATTAATAAAGTAGCTGGTAATAAGTATAAGAGTTTTAAGTTTTTTTAAGTTATTATAATATAATATACTAAAGTATTTTATTATCGCAGTTGTTCCCTACTTTACCTTGCGGCAAGTTAAACTCGAGCGTCCTCAGCCTCAGCCACATACAACTATCATTCAGCCATAATGGCTGCAGCCGTCAGCTAGAACTCTAACCCCGATTATCGCCAGCCATAGTGCCCTAAATCCCCATGCAGGCGAAACTAAAGTTCCGCAACCATCTTTGTAGAGATAATATATCACCCAGTTTTAATGCTAGGGTTGCCCAAGTCTGTTTGTTCATACACACTCGAAGCAAGAACAATCCGGTATTCGCCATGGCAGCGCTTCCAACAGTAAAGGCTATCGTTGACACGCTCACTAAAGTTGGCGTCCTGAAATCCGCAGATACAGTTGAAAGAACCGCAGCTGAGGCTACGCATGCATCAACACATACCTACAATGTGCAATCTGGCCTCATTGGTGCCTTGCCAGGTAGCAAGATTGAATGGACGAAGGGCGAAGAACCTCTTCCGAGGTATCAGCCTTCGCCATTCTACAAAGCAATGTCGTATACCCTATTGAGCTACATGTCAAACGCAACAAGTCTAACCGACGAAAACCAAGCCATGTTCCTTGGGACTCTAAAACAAGCTGGTGTGCCAGCGGGCAAGCTCTACCCTGCCGAAGTTACCAACTATCAGACATTCTTAAAGGCTGACGCAATCCAAAAAATCAACCATCCGACATACTCGATAGCGGGGGACTCATACTTCGAATATTTAGCCTCGTACGTACAAGATCAAGTCTCCGCATAGTCTGCATAGTAATTATCTAACTCATAGCGGATATATGAGGAATGTCGTCAATGTACTTGAGCAAACCTGCTTTAAGAGCTCTCTAAGATCAAGGAAGTTGACTCAAGTCATAGGGACCCGATGATCCACAACTAGTCGACAAAGCTCGCGAAGCGCTGATGACTGCAAAGTGTAAAAAAGACCAGACTTGGGAGCAAGGTCGCGCGCATTACGCCAACGCCGTCAAAGAGCCTAATAACGCGAATCTGCCATCGTTCATTGAGGCTTTGAAGCAAGACGCTGGGTACCAAGCTGCTTGGCAGGATGAACTAGACTGCGCGAAAGAATATGACCGCCTCCTAAGCGACAGCATGATTGCTCTTTCGCTCCAACTAGACCAGATCAAGTACGCTGACGACCGGTTGACGGAAAGAGTGAAGTAAGTACCTTATAGCCGTATCTCACGTGTCAAAGAAAGCAAACTTTCCTTATCTCGTCTAGTTGAAGCGTCAGTGACCCGGCTAATGATGTTCTACAGCAATAACATGCCGTGTATAGCTCTAAGCGAGGACTTCATTTATAGCGCAAAGGCGCAGGCAGGATCTCCGTTGGTTGTAAACCCCAAGGACGTGTATTACCGGCCATTCTACAACCTTCCTGGCTTTAACTTGATTTGCAACGCATGGCAGTACACACAAACTGATCCTGCGACTGCTACTCGATTCGGCCCAATTCCCATATCCTTACTCGATGCAATCGATAATAGGTCCTGGTCCGACTTAGGGCATCCCGGGCTGGACAAAGCTAAAGCACTGAAGCTTTCGGACGCGGAGAGGGAGCTGCTGAAAACTCTTCGAGTGACCTTGACGTTCATAGGCGAACCGGCCACAATAGATGTCAATCGTGGATTCTGGGATGTGCCGAATGTTCGCACAGCGCTCCCCAGAGTGGCGGAGACGTTGCCACCTGTTGTTAGCCGACCGTTTTGCAAGACTATTAAGATGATGCTTGCGTGGGCAATTGAGATATCAGTCAAATTACCTATCAGTTCCAGCGAGCTCTCGAACAATGATGTTAGCCTTGGTTTTTTGAATATCCCCTGGAATCGCACTGAAAAAAGTACGAACGAATTGCTGTTTACTACTGATTGTAGTACTTATCCTCTTCTCCTCGCTACATTGGCAGTTGTTGTATAATAATAATAGGTCTTAATTGAAAGCGGATTAATTAATATATCAATAGCAGGGGGTATTAATTTTAATTTTAAATTAGAAAAAGTAAAGGAATCTTAGATTAAAGTAAGTAGATATTGTAACGATCCGTTATACCGTTAAGTGTGACGAACCGTACACTAGATAGTTAGTATAGGGTAGATTCCCAAGGGACAAACCTAGTAATGATTCTGGGTTTATGTTGGCGGAGCGGTTAGGAAACCTAATAGGCAATGTAAACAGTAATAGTAAATGTCACCAGATAGTAAGCAGTGCAGAGCGTGTTGCAATCTTGATTCTGTGTTAACAACTGGCTATCTAAGTTATCTAAATGAGCGTAGAGAAGTGAACTTATATATCCAGTTAACTTGACGGGATCGAGAGAATGTTTCTCGATCCGTGGAAGGATCGATGTTTATTTTATCGATCCTGTGATGGATCGAGGATTCTTTTCTCGATCCATTTTTGATTGGTCAACCGGTCCTAAATTAATCCGGTTCCGCCTACCCTGTAGGCCCGTTGTTGCGACCATAAGTGTTGGGTCGTGACAACTTAACTAAAAGTATTTATTAACTGTAATAGCGCAGATTTTACTTTTTTTGGGTATTAAATACTCCTGCTTGGATACTGGATAAACTGTCCCTAGTTTAAATACTACTTTAAAGTGTCTCAATAAAGCGATTTATAGCGTTGGCAACCTCTTTGGGTTTCTCGACTGGTAATAAATGGCCTGAGCCTTCCACCACAACGAGGCTTGCCTTTCCATTTTGCATGGCATTAATCTTGTCCCGAATAACTGTTCTCATCCTTTCCACTGGCTCGAGTATGTCTTTTCTACCTGCCAGTACGATAACTGGAATATTAATACGTTCGAATAGATTTGTTATGTCGTCTTCCATGCCATACGCTGGCCAAGCATATTTGGCCCATTTGTTCCCACGTACCATGTCTTCGGCCACCGCCTTAACGACCTCATCAGTAAGGTTTCCAGGTGCCGAGAGAACAGTGCGGATAGTTTTCTCGGCATTTTCCATGTTATCAAACGCGTGTATCTGGGCATCTTTCATGCTGGGATCCGGCAAATAAACAGGTCCTGGAGGAGCAGGTCCAACTAGAGCTAGGCCTTTTAATACACCCTCGGGAACAAGATGCCTCCCAGAAATTGCCATCGATATCTTACCACCCATTGAGTGGCCGACAAGCACGACAGATTTCAGCTCCATTTGCTTAATCACCGATTCCACGTCAGACGCAAAATCCGTGACTTTGTAGGCTGTAGCTTCATTGGGACCAGTTGAAGCACCCCAGCCCCTTAGGCTGATTCCGATAGTCGGATAAAATGGTGATAAGATCTCAATGACTGGCTTGAAACTCTTAGAGGAACCACCCCAAATGTGAAGGAATAGGAGGGATGGGATGTCCTGGTCGGTGTTGTCCGTCGGTAGTGTCAGCGAAACTTCAATTGTAACGTCTTCGCTGACTTTCACAAGTTTGGAGGAAGTGATTGGTGCCATTTCAATGGATGAAAAATGGAAAACTGATATCTGAAAAGAAATATCGAGGAGATGGCGTTTGTATTATTTAAAATGTCATAGCATTATTTATTTTTCGGTGCATTGGACTGCTTTTATAGTCTTGATTGAGTACAATATGGCCCAACTATATTATATTGGTGAGTTAAAGTGCCCGACTCACGCAGACTTGATTAACTGCTTGAGGCAAAATATGGAAAACCGTGCACAATTGACCTATAGAGTACTTTGGGTATAGGAGAGGACATCGCTTTAACTGGTTTAGTCTCCGCCGCAGACGCTACCTGCAGTTGATGTTTGCGGCAACTATTCTAACTTGGCGCCCAATAGGTGTATGGGACCGTACAAGGGATCCTATTAGTTAGTAAAAGCGCTATGACACCTGCTTTAATACCCGCTGTAATTTTCTTCTAGCCGCTCCTATAGCTATCTTTCCGGGCTGCTGCTTTTATTTTTAAATACATATATTTTTGCTCCTTTTCTATGGCCTTTCAAATAGTATTTGCCGCAGGTGGGTAATTTCTCTGTCAGGCCTTTTTCTACCTCTCGTTCCGGCTCTTTTTCCAGCTCTCTTTCTGGCTCCTTTAGCAGCTCTTTTCACAGCCGCAGCAGGCTTTGCAGCAGGCTTTTTTGCGATTGCAGTTTGGTTAGGTGGTTATGGCTAGAAAATTAAGCTTCTAAATAATATTAAAGACTCCAAACTTAAGCCTAATTATCTTTTGCTAGTATTAAAAAGTAATAGCTTTTATGAAATTAATAGCAAGAATAAAGAATAGTTTATTAACCTGTTAATTACCGAGTATTAGACCTTTAAATAATCTACTTATAACTATCAAATGCTCTGTAAATAGCTGAATTAGTCTTTAGATCTTCTCTAGCTTAATAGATATTCTCAGGAGAAAGAGAGGTTGCATTAATTAGGTGATCCATGGTTATATAAGAAAGAAGCTATAGGAGCAGCTAGAGGAAAATTACAGCGGATGTTATAGCGTTTTTACTGACTACAAATAGAGATCCCGCCCTTGTACAGTCCCGTACACCTGTTAGGCGCCTTCTAACTTTTGCATTTTGAAATGCGTAAATCGCGCTCGCTTAATAACCTAATGCCAACTATCTAGGTGGCATCGCAATACTTGAACTGAATCTAGCGTGTATGGCGGGAAATAACCGGATAACAAATACAAGCTCAATTTCAAACCATGATCTAAATATGATTGTATAATACCGTATTCCCTCGAAAATTGGCCAGTGGGCTCGTCACAATCTGATCAAAAGTGGTTCATTTTTGACCGAGAAGATTAGCCAACTAACTTGCTACAGCTAGCATGTAGAGAGGTCCATTGGCCAATTTTTCGAGGGAATACAGTATCAGAAGACTAAGGAGGGGTTAAGTGACTGTACGGAATAACCGCCATTGAGCTACTAGCTTGCAACTCGAGATAGACAATACAGCCTGGAAACTTGGTCTATCAAATCCGGACTGTGTTCTTAGTTATCCATAGGACAGGATGCGGGCACTGTAAATAGTCACCTGGTAATCTACCTTGGTTACTAATGTAGATTGAAAGCAAGACGCTAAAATGACCAGGGTACTATTCCCAAAAATGGATTAAAGCAAAGTTACGTATCTAGCAGGCGCTAACTAGGCCTACAACTTGCGCCAGTTAACAACTAAATACTGGGAGGAAGTGCTAGTCCAAGTGAGGCAGAAGTACCCTGGAAGAGACAACCACCAACTTTGGAAAGATTACCAATACAAGATAGAATATGAATGTGGAAGATAGGAAATGTTGTAAATGATTACACATAGTAGATCTTCATTGTTGCATAAAATGAAGTGGCACATAGGTTGTTCTTTAGTATATAAATCATGGTCAACGACCTGCCAAATTTCTGTATATTTAATCAACCATTCAAAGATAACGCAGCTTAACTTATTCCAGCACTATGACCCAACCATTTCACGAGACGCTTCTTGAGCGTAACAAGCAAGTTACCGATATTCCAATGTCTGTACTATTGTCGATTCTGACCTTTATAAAACAGGAAATACTCTGAAACTCACAGTCCTGCTCCCACAATCGCTGAGCAGATGGCTCTCGGTCGTGTCTTCCAGACCACCCTTGTCAGTAAGCAAACAAGACAAACGTTTACCATATTCAGGAGTGCAGAGACTAACTCACGAAGTTACTTGTGTCGATTTTCGCCTCAACCCAGATCAATTTCTGCAAACCAAGCCTGAAGGTACCTAAAATTGTCTGCTTTCTGATGTGCTATAATTTAACGTGGGCATACCGCAGATCAAATTCTTATATCACGCAATCCTGCCGGCCGCGTTGCTCCTGCTTTACAAGAAGTGATGCTCTTTGATGTTTTTCTGGGCCTTAAAAGTGTTATCGTAATTCATCACACAGGTACGCACCATCCATTAACATTGTAGTAAGAAGTATACGCTGACATGATGATCTCTTACAGACTGTGGTGCGAGTTACTTCAAAGATGTAGACATTCAAAAGGCCCATAAAACTCGTTTGCCGAATCATTCGGAGATTGATAATATGGTATTTGGGGCTTTTGATAAGTAAGTAATCCGATCTAGAAGCACATGTTGCCAATCGCAGGGGAATATTCTAATCATAAGATAGTGTTGAGCAAAGCGTCAGAGATGACCTTCATATACTGAAGACATCTCCTTATGTGCCCAAGAGGATTGCTGATCAATGTTTTGGTTTTGTATACGATATCAAGACTGGCCTTTTAACTCCTGTCGATTATAATAATAATTAATGATGGTTTATCAAATTATTAGGGCATATGCTTATGAATAACTTAGATAAAGGGCTACGAAATATATACATATTCCGCTTGGGTTATATAATCCGATGCTTCTCTGTTCATAAAGATTACTTGGCACAAATCAATTTTCAACAATATTATGTTAACTGGGAAACGATAACGATTGAAATGTGGGAGGGTGGTATTTGCATGTAGAGTGATGATGCACAGGTTAATACTTGTAAAAATCTCGTCTTGCATTATATAGAACGTTGCAAAGCCCTATATTTCTAAATGTGGCTTGCACAGTCTACATAATCTTCCTATACATAACATGCCAAAACTTCTTGACAGGCTAACCAATCCACCCCGCCACTTGCCGTAGCCTGTGGATTCTGGTACCATTTCCCCCACTTCAATAGTGCTTATATTATATAATAGGCATACTGTAATAGCGCAGTTCAAAAGTATTCCCGCGGTTTCCACATCCTGACCTTTTCTACCTGACACGCTAGTTTCCAACAGCAAGGCACCCTGATTACATTCATCTCTAGAAATAACGACATTCTATCAGTACAAATTTCCATATTCTGAAGATATCTAACACCTAGTCAAACTTGGATCTGCGATTATGGCCACTAACAATCTTGTTTGGATAAATCCAACGACTACTTTGCCCTTCGATCGCGCCAAAGTAAGACGTGAAATAATGCGAAAAGTGGCTCAGAAGCGGAAGGCGGAACCCAAGTATCGGCATCCCAATAGTAGACAACTTCCCGTTTTCATACCTTGCGATAAGCCTTGTGATAGTGCAGCAGATCACAAACAAACAGAAACATTTCATGTTGCAAAGAGACCTACCAAAGCGAAGTCTGATGATATATGCCTACAGACAGATATCACATATTTGCGAACCCTCGCTTCCACATATTCAACGGTCCTCACCAAAACAAATCTACATTTCCTAGATCTGTCTTTACTAACCTCAGTTGGAGTTGGTCGGTATACCGGGCAAAGGCTTCTTGAAAGCCCTCAATCTATATCGCATTTCTTCAAGGGAAGAAATTGGTCATATTTGCAGTATATACCTTTGCATTACCAGCAAAATGTCTTAATAAGAAGCGCTACGGATTGTGTCCTGGCTCGCGTTAGGTGCTTACTTACGCCTGACGACAAAAAATGGGAGTTATTCGCTCTTTCATCCTATTCAAAAGCACTCTCAACGTTGCAAGATGCGATCTATTCTACCTCTCAGGGTATCACAGCTGAGGTCCTCTGTACCACGCTAATGCTAGGTCTATACGAAGTAAGTGCCAATACAAAAGACCTTGGAAGACATTGGTTAATTTTTTTTTTTTTTTTTTTTTGACCTGGCCAGCTTCTTAACCCTAGTCGAGAGGACGCCTGGATAAATCATACCGCAGGAGCAACATATCTAATACAGTTACGGGGTCCACAGAGCTATAAATCTGAATTCGAGAAATGTCTCTTCATGGGCCATATTGGACCAATGGTAAGCATTGTGCCTCTGCCATCCCCAAACCTATCTAAAATATAGAGATTGACATCTTTTAGGCAACGGAAGCAATACTCAATAATGAAGCCTGTTTCCTTGATAATCCAGCCTGGAAAGCAGTCATTCTATCAATTATCACTGATGATCCTCTTATGCCGGAAAGAAGTACTATGGTAATCTCCATAGTGTTGATTTTTGTCACCATACCCACTTTATTCAAAGGGTTTACTAATGCGATTTGCCATAATCCCGATCAACCATTTCAAGATATTACAGAGCTCATAGCTAGAGCCCAGAAACTTCGGGCGTCTCTTCAAGACTGGTATCACGCCTATATCAAGCCTAGTGGGACACTAATCAATGATCCGGCTTCTGGAAATATGTATTACGATGCGCTTATCATATATTATATTTGCATGATATACAGTAGCCGTCTGAATACATGTATCCATTTAGAAGGCACACCGGGCATATTCGAAATGGAAGAAGAATGTCAGTCGTTTGCGAGGATTATTGTATCATTGCATAAAAAGGGAGAAGCATCCTCTAACCGCCAGCGATCATTATTGCTAGCTCAGAAACTACCTATTGCTGAAGCAACTATTGAATCTGGAGATGCTTGGAAAACACAACTGAGTCGAGGTTACAGTTACAATCACATCTTTCAACTGCCTAGGGAAATATTTGAGTACTGGTGCAAACTCTTTGGACGTAGGACTTTTTAGTAATGGCTGGCCTATTCACAATATAATAGATTTATCCTATTTCTTTAAAACCATCACCTGGTGTAAGATGCCCTTTAGATGATAGTATTGCGACTTCTATTAATTTAATGGCACATACAATGCTTGAGCTTGATAGAATATAGCTAATTCAAATACTATACACATATTTGAATATATTATACTCTTAATTCGCAGCTCTGATAAGTTAAGACAGGGAATAAGGGCATTAATTTTAGGGACGGCTTATCCGGCATCCAAGCTGGCGTAATAATATATATATATATATATAAAAATAGCGCTTATTAGCTTGAATAAGTACTATATTATAGCAAGCAGGCGCTATAATGTAGGTAATAATAAACATAAGTAAGTGCTGTATTATAGCAAGGCGTTATATTATAGTGAGTAAGTGCTGTGTTATAGTATTATCAGGTATAGTACTTTTATTTACACAACCCCGCGTACGTGGATGCTAATTACGCCTGCTTAGATGCCGGATAAGCCGTCCCTAATTTTAATATGGGCTTTGGAAGTATAGCCCCAACGGAAAAAAATAATCAGATCTAATTAAGTATTTCACATGGAATCTAGCAGATCAACTCATTAAACTTTTGGGGGTGGTGGTGCAGCAATTACTAATCGGTAGTAAAACAAATTGCATGGAAAGCCCGAATAAATAAATCGGCCTTTGCCAAGTATTTAAAAAACTTTCTCTGTCCTCTAGGTTCCATAGCATCCCTGTAAAGCATTAAATAGATACTTGGTTGTTCAATGCTTGCTAACTTTATAATGGGTGTAACAAAACGAAGCTTCGCATTTTTTCTAGACGCAACCACATTAAGTTGTCATTCAATTCATATCGTCTATTCTATACTACATTCACCTCGCCCTTCATTAATAACCGTGCGGTACTGCACAAAGATGCACTCAAAACATCTTCCCCTAATATATCTACACCAACGTCTATCATCCCACTGGGATGCTGTATCGCCACTATCTTATCTTGACTCAAATTCCTCGCCAGCATAGAAGCCAACGTCCCTTCTATTCGGCAGGCGACACCCAGATTTAGAGCCAGAGTAAGAGGAATTGCCTTGTGAGCTTGTCCCATGGATAGGACCAAGCATTTAATATTGGCACCCGCGGACACCTCTTTATCGGTGGGCTTGAACAATATCACGACTTTTGGCACGCTCGACGTGTTTGGATCCATACCCATCAGTTCTGCAGCTTCCCGGCGAATAGCTTCCAATAAAACCAACTTATCATTTTGATGATCTAGCTCGGCAGGTGCAATATCCGGCTCGATTTCAAGATCGCTGCCGTCAACGTATACACCTGGATTTGCCACGTCCACCAGCGACGCAGTTATTTTCTTTCCGTTCTTGTTTATAACATTCATGTATGTTATGCCCTGACTAGTGGGCAGCACTTTCCCGGTCTGTGTTCCACCGGGCGACTGGAAAGACAGCGAAATTCTGGATGCCGTATCCGGAACACCGTCCATTTTGTAGGTTCCATGGGGGACAAATTTTGGAGTATCCCCATATGTAGGAAATGAAGCAATGATGGTTTTTTTAGTGTTGGTATTGTAGATACGTACACTTGTGTGATTCGTCGCGGCGACCAACGTGCCATCAGAGGAGCTGAGAAGCCCTTCGTCCAGAGCAAATGGGCCAATGGCAGCGGTCATATTGCCACAATTACTGGCGAAATCAAGTGAGCCATCATCAATGACAACTTGAACGAATTCAAAATCCACATCGGCATCATCTCGTGCAGACGGCGAGACAACGCACACTTTGGAAAGAGAAGAGACGCCGCCTCCCATGCCATTCAATTGCCGGCCGTACGGATCAGGAGAGCCCATGGCCGCCGCAAATAGAGGTTGCCATTTTGTTCGGTCTGTGGGAAGATCGGATTTGTGAAAAATGAGCGCATTGCAAACGCCGCCGCGCCAGAACGAAGAGCGAATAGTCGACATGCCAACGCGCATCAAACGCAGATGTAAAGCAACAGGAGGTCAGTGTTTAGAGATGCAACAAAAAATAAACTTCTTCACAGACACTGCTACTTTTAATCTTCTTATGCGCTGTCTGACACGTAGTGTCGCATCGTTGTCCGCCGCTGAACTTAGCTTATCACCTCTAGTAATTACATCTCCGCGCTACGAAACGGGTTATTAGCAATATACTTTTGGTCAAATCCCCAATCTCGTCCCAAGCCACAAGCTAAACGAAATTCGTCTCCGAAAACTATTCGTCGTGTCTTAGACATTACATGGATCATAGGTCTCCGTGCCACCAAAGTACTTGGAAAATGTCAGGTGGCGGACGCCGCTCCGAAGCCGGCAGCAAATCACTCGGCACCGTGTCCGCCGCTTTTTATTCACTGTTTGTCTTATAGTCTCGGATTCAATGCCGCCCCAGCCCGACATCTGGTGTGCTCTTCCATTCTACCAGTCTTGGCCCCGACCCTCCGGTCAACTCTACGCTACACGTATTGATAGCGGTTCATATTCCGGACGAAGATAGACGCGCTTAGGATCTGGGGAATGGCACGATTCCCCATGGGGAATTATAGATCCACCGGAACCTAATTGCCTTGCTACAGTCAACTAATGAGGCCACAGTGAGGATGCAGGATGAGTAACGGACGATGTGAATTTGGATATAAAGCCACCTTGATCGTCAGCACTTACTTTCAATTGACTTTCAACCAAATTTCTAATCATAATCTATATACTTAACTGCTCTCATTTTCAAGGATCTCATTTGACAGATACCTTAAACCGCAGTATTATGACTTCGAAACACACAGAAACATCCGGAACTTCTGTGCCGGCTATGGATGCACTAGAAAAGAATGACTTGTTCGAAAAGGAAAATCCATCTGTGGAACAGTTGGAAACTTATCAACCTTCATTCACACCTCAGGAGCAGAAACGAATTCTAAGAAAGGTTGACTGGCGCCTCGTTCCCCTCCTGTCTTTTCTATAGCTTGTGTCCTTTATTGACCGGGGCAACTGTAAGTCTACCACCATATTACTGCTTTTGCTTCTGCACTTATTATTATTATTATTATTTTTGGCTGATGAAAAGAAGTGGG
The DNA here is from genome assembly GCA_000331835.2 of Trichoderma hamatum GD12. Taxonomy (NCBI): domain Eukaryota; kingdom Fungi; phylum Ascomycota; class Sordariomycetes; order Hypocreales; family Hypocreaceae; genus Trichoderma; species Trichoderma hamatum. The sequence continues at coordinate 14,566 of ANCB02000453.1, read as the reverse complement.
CAATGCCAAAGTGGCCGGGCTAGGGAAAGATCTCCATCTTTCGGGAACACAGTATAACATAGCTGTGACATTGTTCTTCATCCCCTACTCGCTGTTGGAAGTTCCGAGTAATATCATTCTTAAGCTTACCAGGCCATCGATTTGGATCTCGTTGATGATGTTTTCTTGGGGACTAGTCATGTATGCTGTAACTAATCCTCTATTTTTCATGGCTACTAATATACAATAACCATATTAGTACTTTGACTGGGATCGTTCAAAACTTTTCTGGACTTTTGGCCATTCGTATTTTCCTCGGAGTGGCAGAGGTAAGTTATGCACATGATGTTCTCTAGTTGTAATAACCGCCTATTAATGCATTCTTGATCCAGGCCGGCTTCTTCCCTGCGGGTAGGTTAAGCAGCTCAGCCATCCCGCATACATTATTGCTAAATCTATATAGCAACCTATCTTCTTACTGTCTGGTACACGCGTTATGAAGTCCAGTCTCGAATGGTTTTCTTTTACGCAGCAGTCTCACTTGCCGGAGCATTCTCAGGTCTGCTCGCGTATGCCATTCAGATGATGGATGGAGTCGCAGGAATGCAAGGCTGGAGATGGTCAGTTTCAATGCCCTAAGTGAAGAATAGTCTCCACTGCCACACTGCTAAAACCAACACTTAGGATTTTCATTTTGGAAGGTATATTCACGGTTTTCCTTTCATTTTTCATATGGTCTCTGCTCCCTGATAGCCCTAGCACGGCACCTTTCCTGACTACAGAAGAGCGGGAGTTCATCGTCCTGAGGTTAGAGCAGGACACAGGCTCTGGACGAGGAAGGGTCACAAACAATGACAAAGTAAACAAGCGACAAGTCATTGCTGGTCTTACAGACTGGAAGGTATGGGCAGCTGTGGTGAGCTCTGTTACTTATGCTAGGATTCAAATCTTCGCCAGACTCACTTTGTCATAGTTCATGTACTGGGCCACTAGCATCTCCTCCTACGGCTTCACTTATACAGTCCCCACGGTAATTCTCGAACTTGGATACACTGCTGCAGATGCCGTAAGCTGCACTCACATAGTCACATTGGTAGATTTAGCTGCTGACTTCTGGTATAGCAACTCCTTACTATTCCGATTTATGTCGTTGCCATGATATTCACCGTCGCGAATGCCATGGCTTCGGATCACTACCGTCAGAGAACTCCATTCATACTTTTGGGAGTTTCAGTCGGAATAGCCGGATTCACGGCTTTATTGGCCATTCCCCACCCGCAGCTCCCAGGGCTGACTTATGGCATGTTATTTCTTGCAACATCAGGAATCTACATGTCACTGGTCCCTACCTTGTGTTTTGTCGGTAAGACAACTCTCTAATTAGCTATTAAAAGAGGATATCCATTCCATTTCATGTCATAGCTAACGGTTATGGTAACCATTCAGCAAATAACCTTGCTCCTTCGTCTAAAAGAGCTGTCGGCATGGCTCATCTCATTTGCATGGGAAATCTTGGTGGTATTGCAGGCTCCAATATCTTTCTCTCACAAGAAGCACCTCACTATTGGACAGGCTATGGTTTCATCTTAGGGATCGATTGTGCAGCATTTGTCACTTGCTTAATCCTTCGTTACGCATTGAAGAGAATCAATGCGAGGCGCGATCAAATGACAGAAGATGACATCAGAGAGAAGTATGGTAATGTCAATTTACTGGAGCTTGGTGATCGTAGTCCATACTTTAGGTATACATTATAGTTACATAGTACCATTCTAGCAATAGTAATTTCCAATGAGGAGACCTAACTCTGATTGTCCGAATCTTCGCCTTTAAAGAGTTAAAACTGCTAATAGCTACTGTTAGGTGGCTTAAATGAGCCCACTAGTCTGGAACTCGCCGGTAGAGAAATTGGAAAATTTTATCATTACATCGGTTGGCCCCATTTTCAGAGTCTTCTTGAACAGTCGAGCTTAGATAACTTCGTTTCTTCAAATATACTTTGGCTTTCTATTTGTTCCACTGCTGTAACAGCAACAGCATTTACTCTATAAATGTGTTGTTTTACAATTTACGAACTACAAAGTAAACAAATTCATAAAGCATGTGCACTATATATCATCAAAGGGCTTTGGCTGATTTAATCTACCACTATTCCGGGTCCCCCGTAGTGTAGTGCATTTTGCATTCATTATTTAAAATGTAAGCTTTTAGCTTAAAATAACTACCAAGATGCCCAATACCCGCTAAAATCTTACTGCATCCTTATATACTCCTATGCTGTCCCGCAATAGGCTATCCCGATTATAGTCCGCTCAGAGTAAGAGTAGATATTTGCCTGCTGTAAAAAGCCGATTCAGTAGTCTGATTTAGGTTGTTAGTTCATCTTCTAGCAATCTGCAGTCTTAACAAAGATCAACATTTAATTTAATCCTTTGGGTATAATGGCATTTACAAAACATTGAAGTAATAATAAATGTAATATACTATTGATTAGCTGCTAACTGTTAGCTAGGCAAACCAAATTATACTTTAAAACTCTTCGCTTTATTTCCTACTGTTTAAACTTATAAACATTGAGAGTAATATGCGTTTTGGTACATGCATGTTGAACCAGAAGCGCATACAGTCGGTCCAGTCCAACCTTGGCCTCCACATTGGCCGTACTTACTATTAGAGGGTATTAGCGTGCTGTCTCGACTACTATAATAGAAAATAACTTACGTCTGAGTAGCACCCGCAGAGCTTGTTGTCTTTGAAGTTGTTGGCGGAATGGTGGTGCTTGGCTTTGTGGTTGTGGGAGGATTGGAGGTAGTGCTATGCGCGGTTGACGTCGGTTGAATTGAGGTGCTTCCGGATACTGAGGGGCCGCCACATCCTACACGGCTCGTCTCAATCGCAACGTCGTCGAACCAAACGGTATTGATGTCTCCACTGTAGGCCTCCCAGCCAAAGTAGACGCCAGTGATATCCGGAATATAAGATTCTCTCGTCCAGCCAGCGTCATTCGGATTGTTGGCATTCGGCCCCGCGGTCATACCCGAGATGAGGTTGCCATTCAGCCAGGTTTGCATCGTTCCGTTAGTGCCCAGGTAGTACTCGAAGCAATGGAACGAGCCGGTAGGCAGATTGACCGAGGATGCAATACCTTGTGGAGATAGGTCCGGAAGGGTAGCATCGTCGGATTCGCGGTTATAATCGAGAACTTGGCTTTGGCCACCAATGCGAAGGTCATCACCGTTTTGGGCGTTATCTGGCATAATTATGAATGTGACATGGTCGTTGTTAAGAGCAGTCTCAAGCTGACTAGAAATGCTCACTTAGTATGCACATGTTCAAGCCCATGGCGAGAGAACTTACAGCCAAACTCTGACATATACGTCGCCGGTCGGCACCTTGGTAGTGCCGAAGAAAATATGTCCGCAAAAGCCATTAGGGCCACCAACGACTTTCATAGAATTGCTACCACTATGTGCTACTGTCGTGTCGAGGCTGACGGTCCCGCCCTGATTGCAACTTGGCGCATAGGTGGGCCATATAGTCTGGTCCCAGCCTTCCTCAAAATTGTCCGAGATTTGCGCGATAGAGAGGAATGAGAGAGCCGCAAAGGCCAGTAGAGCCGCCTGACGGACCATGTTTGCGCAAAAAGACTGATTCAAGGCTCAAAGTGCTATAGATTTGACTATTGTGAGGTAAACAAATCTTCGATCTCTCAATAGCTAGCGTGTCTAAAGAAGACTATAGGGCAACGCTTAGATATACTGCAATACCCTTCTGCTATGCTTATTATTCTTGCTTTGTTCCGGAATTGCTAAATGAAATTTTATTAAAATAGCACTCTATCCACCTAATCGCGTTTACAACCTAAGCCTAGTATTAAACCGCTTTGCCTATATAAATTAGAACTTAACCTCTTTTATTTTTGCGGCTAAAGGGAAAAGGAAAACACTTTTGCCTAATACATTCTAACATAGCTAGTATGTGATAAGTGATAACTTGGCAGTCATATTATAGTAGATTCCCAAGAGACAACCCTCGGCTCAAGGCTTCATTGGTCTATACTAGCGAACAGATTAGGAGAGCCGGGTAATTAACAGCACTATATAGCCTGTGAGTAGAGAGAGTATTGTCAATTTACTTGATTCATTAACGACTAATTATCTACACTATACAAATGAGTGTCAAGTGAAGTAATATACCCATTTGGTTGGGCTGGATTATGTACTTTATTCAATAATCCTGTTGAGGTCCAATGCTCCACTCTTAACGGGTTAGATGGTCCATTTCTCTGAGCGCCTCCGCTAAGGCCTCGTTTTGCGACCAGAAGTTTCGGGTAGTAATATCGCGATAAATATAAACTTCACCGTCAAAATCCACCAAAGTAAAAGACTGTTCCTGCTTTAGCTTTATAACTAAGGGTTTTGGTTCCCTGGCTAGCGTGTGTAGATGGAAGTCCTAAATGCCCGCATAGACGCGCCAGCCGTTACAACTATCCGTTAAGGCACTGGGCATAGTAGGGATTCAAGGTAGTGCAAACGGCCGGCGAGGCGCATTTGGTAGGACCAGAGTAGCCGCTGCCACCGCACTGGCCGTACAAAGTCTGAGTTGCGGTGCTAGGAGGTGCCGATGTAGTGACAGCAGGGGAAGAGCTGGATCTGGTTGTGGTCGTTGACGTTGATTTTGGCACAGTTGTAGTTCTGCTGCTCGTCCCTCCAGTGCTACCATTGCCAGGAACTGTAGCGCTGCTGGTGGCCGTCGCGGCTGAGCTTCCCTGGGCGACACTTGAAGGGAGGCCTGATACCACGGTAGGACCAGGCATAATATACGTAAGTGGGCTGGTGTAGATGTTGAAGAGGATACCAGGGTCCGACTCATGGTAAAGTTCGGTCGCTGGGACACCGGTGGGCTGCAGGGATCCAGTGCCTGTGACGGCGAGGTTGAAGCACTGAGGGTAGTTCTGGGCACCGTCGACTTGCCCGGAGCTGTGTAAAGCGATAATCTCGTGGCGCAGAACGTAGTTGCCCGTCGCGAGATCCTTGGGGATCTGTACAACCCAGGTATTGTTGTGGGCGATCAGCACGTCCGAGGCCCAGTTGCCTGGATTCCCGCCACTGATGAGACCAATGCCGTCAATCTTGAAGAATTTAAGCGTAGTCTTATCCACGGTCTCGCAATCGCCATTGCAGTTGGCCAAGTAGTTAACAACGGGACCTGGATGTGGCCACGGAACAGGCACCCACTGGAAGAGTACAGAATCTCCGGCTTTGACAGACGCGTGCCCTTGAGCATTGGTAGCATTCTTGTGACAGATGATGTCGGGGCTTTGATATGCGTCAGGTGAAACGAAGCCTGCCAAATAGTATAAGCATCAAGGCCCGATAGGAGTTTACAGATCCAGATGAGAGGTATTTACCGTTGTCAAGATCGGCAGCCGTCCAGCCCACCACAATAGGCGGACTTGGTTCGTATGGAAACGATGTTGGATCATAGCCTTCATAGTACACCCCATTGATGACGATGTTGTTGACGTGTCCGTGTCCGACAACGCCAGTAGCCGCCGTTAGTGCGGTAATAAGGAGGTTGGCAAGCTTCTGTGTCATGTTTGTAAGTAGTACGAGGTAAATCTTATTTCTTTGTACGCACAAATAATGCTTCGATGATATTCCACACTAGATGATCATGTCTGTATTTATGCACCATGGGTGCCATACGTAGCCCATCCAACTGATTTTCTGCAACACGGCCTTAGTCGCCTAGAGTGCCGAGCTACCCGCCAATGTAAAAGAGAAGACAATGAATTATGGCGGCTAAATAATTTACCCTGGAAATAAAACAATGGAACGTCTAGTTCCGACATAAAGCATTCTTTTTACGGAGAAGGTTGCAGCGGCTAGAAAGGATTGGCACTCAAACGGTTATAGTCGCTTGTTAAGCTAGGCGAATCAAGACATTGCGTCTTTAACTACTTTAGGTATTTACTGTAAAATGAAAAATACAAATAATATATACTTTATATATAATTCTACCTAGCTAGAGCAACTATATATAATCTAGCATTTGACTTCTTTCTTCGTGTACTAGGGTATAAGTAAGAAGAACAGCCTATGCCTTTTACAACCGTTTTCTACACTAACTAGTAATAAAAGGGTGATATTTGTCTGCTTCAATCATTATAGTTGGTATTCAAATACCTAAATTATATACAGGTATCAATGGAAGAATGTAATAAGAGAGTTTGAGCTTTTACTTTTTTGTGTTGAAGGATTTTACCGCCTGTTCCAAGAATTTGCCTCAAACCTGACGTGATACCGAGACTGCTACTATCATACTAGAATGGCTCTGTAACAGGTCTTGCCAAGCTTTTCGATCCCAGCGGCGATGCCCTCGTTGCTGAAGGGAAATCTCTCAACAACAGGGTGTATATCGTAACGGGCAGCAAATTCCAACATCTCATTATGAGTACTAGGTTCGTGACAATGTTATAGCCGTTGAAAAAGGTCGGCATGAAGCTAAGGAAGATAACCATCAGTCAGCTTAATTAATGCGTTGTAGATACCAGTCAGACACCAAGACTCACGGAATTTCAAAGTAGGCCCAGCGAAACCGATTGCAACCATAAATGCACCACGGGCAAGTATATCTTTTTCTATAAAGCTGGAGCACATCTTTGTCACTATGAATGTAATCTCGATATGAGGCTCCAATAAATGCTTAGCTGTTCTAGTTTGGAGCCTTACTTCCGGTTAGCAGAAGGAGATCGACCGGTTGCTTGATCGGCTCCTTCTCCTGGCCGAGGACTACAAAAGGGTGAGCTCCAAACTTCCTGGCCTCCTCCTCTTTAGAAGAATTCGTGCTGAAGACAGTAACATGGGCCCCAAGATTGTTGGCAAACTGAATCGCCAATTGGCCCAGCCCACCAATGCCCAAGATGCCGATGTGTATGCCGTGTTTGTAGTACTGGATTAAGGCGCTGTAGACTGTGGAACCAGTACACTGAAGAGGGGCTGCCTCTTTGGATGATATAACCACTGGTATAAGATAGAAATAGCCCTCTTGGGCGATGAAATAGTGGCTCAGAGTGCCGTTGTTGAAATCACCCTCGCTGAAGATGTTGCGACCGTACCAGAGAATATCCTGGCCAGACATGCAGCAATTGCAATTGCCGCAGCTCTAGACAAAACTAGATAATTAGCATTGCTTTGGAACATTAACCACTGTTGAAAGACCTCTTAGAATCGAAGTGCTTTCTTTTTTAACATACACTGCGCAAGTAACCCCCCCCCCCCCCCTCCAAACATGAATAGTGTGCAAAACGCACATAAACTCCTGGCTAGATTCATGTTGCCCAACTAGAAAAGTCCCACCAAACGTTTACAACGCCAACATTGAAGCATATTATCCTCAATGGCGCTACGGGCTCTATTGGTCGCGTCGTCCTAGCTGCCCTAGAAAAGGAACCTAGCTTCACCATTACTCTCGTATAACGCGCCTCTTCCAAGGCCATGTTGTCATCAACTGTATGACCTCATTATCGGTGGCCGATCAGTTTCGCATCATTGACGCTGCCATCGCTGTCGGCGTGCGTCGGTATGTGCCCAGAGAGTATGGCCTCAACAACATGAGGCGCGATGCGCAGGCACTGAACCTTGTCTTCCATGACAAAGGAAAGATTCAAGAGTACCTCCGAGCCAAGGCTCAGGCAGGAGTTATTGAATGGATGAGTATATCGTGCGGCATGTGGATTCGCTGGTCTATGGCAAATAAATTCCCCGGCATGCACATTGGGGAGCGGCGATTTGACCTTGAATTGGCCTCAAATAATCTCTAACTCAAAGACCAAAATAGAATGTGTGAATGTCTAATTTACTCCCTTTCAATTAGACCTAAGGAATACTAGGATCTACAGGTGTGGAAAAATTATACACAATATAAAAGTTGGCAATACAAGCTAAAGTAATCCCTTAAAGACAAGCTAGAAGAAGTCGTGTTGTTCAAGCAGCTGTTATAAAAGCAGTCTTGCTAGTAATGATTGCAATTACGACTGAATAACTAAAGCAGATGCAGCAACCAATAAAGTATCGACAGCAATACCCTTTCTTGGTCATTTATGATCAGTGAGACAGACTTCGGTTGTGTCTCTAGGCAAAACAACAACAACATCGGAAATAGGGCTCGTAGAACTAAAGACAAGTACTTCCATAAAATCAACACATGCAAGCATACGGGATTAATGCATTGCTGAATTTATATGTACTAATCATATCTTACTGCCCAATCAACACTCATACTTTCCCCATGCTGTGGGCTTTTATATAGCTCCAGCGCTTTAGTCTTCCCTCCAACTACAACGCGAACAGCTTCTTCAGGAAGGCTTTAACGTCGTTTTTGTAACAAATGCTCATCATTATCTCAAGCTTCTTGGATGTGTATATAAATTGACCAAAGCACTCTTCTATAGAATTAAGGTCATACGATTAAGCGGAAAAAATAGAGTAATGATACTCCTGTATCCCCATAAAATTGTTTGATCCCGTCCGAGCTACACTCATAACTCAGCCTAATCGAAACTCTCGAGTCATCCTCCTACGGGTTGTATCAGAACCCTCTTAATGACTAGCATACTGGACTTGAAACTCTGGATTGTACAATCTTCATGGTGGGATCTGCATCCGCGAGCTTAATAGCGCGCTGGTGCCGAGACAAACTTATCGGTGAATCGTGCAATCTGCCCTTTGTTGACCTCGATCCCGTAAATTTAGGAAATAAGTGCTTAAGTATGAGACGCATGCTCGGCATACACGCGCAGCATACACTACTGTTTAGTCCAATTGTGGACCAGTAGCTCGTCCCATATTGATCCCATGTCGGATTTTGCGAACTACCAAAGTGGGCGTGGAATTGTAGCCGGAGCATACTAACAGCGGTGACACTATCCTATCGATTAAGCAAGATCATACAACAAGTGGTTTTGATTGGAACGGAACTCACAAGATACCCACACCCAACATCAGAGCAACCCCGATCTTCTCTATCCAATGTAACTGCAGTTTTCTCAGCTGAGAAAGAGGAATGCCAAGCATCCAGAAATCGAAAATAATACTGCAAGTAGCGTTCGCCCACACGAGAGCGTTAACACTCAAACAATGTCCTTCTGTCTCCCTGGTCCAGCCTAACCAATCGTGAGACATAAGTTGGCACTGGAAGAGTGTGATAAGATCATATATGAAGATAAGTCCCATTAGGACAAATATAGTACCCCAGATGAGAGGGCGGATCAGTGTTCTGGCAAATATTCGTAGGTAAAAAGCGAGAATCGATAGTTTTACTGTGAGTATTTGCGTGAAGTAAAGCACCTCATTTACATACATGGACAGTGTGAAAGAGAGCATTTCGCAGTTAAATGGGAGGCACAGCGAGTACAAGCGTACACGGAGGAATTTGGTGATGTAATCAAGCGTTAATGTTCACGTATCTCTTCCAATTCCATATCTTATAACTATATCCTTGTTAGTGGTTGTTAATGGGAGAGCTTAGTGAAACGCGGTGCAGCGTCCGTGTAGCGTCTGTGCACCTACGTCCAACGAGAACCATAACCGTATTAGGTATCCTACAGCCCTACCGTGGACATGCTTGTTAACAGAGTGTTTGACAATAGAGCCACCAAGAATCAGGCATTTGTACGTACATATGATAGTCGAATCAGATAGTCATCAGAGTGGAGACCCGAACCAAGGAAAAGGCGTTGGTAAAAGCGGAGGCTAACGATGACACTGGTCACACAAAAGAACACAATCGCCAGCCGGACTTGATAGACGCTTTTATCCCGGACCGGGGCACGGCAGGCAATAGAAGTTATGTTAAACGTCACTGATAAATATTAGTGGATTTCAACATCTTCACACAAAGTTTTGCTGTTGTGCCTAGGCCATCTTTCGGCATGCAACTCTTCTGCACACAATCAACCAGTGTGGCTGAGAATGTAGCGTCGGCGCAAAGACACGCAATATTAGTGGCGGGGCAGTTGGAAGTTGGCAGGGCGTCAACAAAACATAGTTCCTAGGAGCGTCTGTTAGCCGAGGTTTGCGGTTTGCGGTTCATGTATTGTACATACACCACATTTGGGCAATGTCAGTCCTTGAGCCAAGACTGGAACAAGTTGCGCGACAGCTGCGAGGACAAATATTAGGGCGACCATATTGTTGATGGATTCTTTCCCATCACTCGTGGAGCGAGGATGGCCGGCATGGCACGATGGCCAGCCTTTGAGGAAGGTATATCGCTAGGGTTGAGCCTTGTTGCGGAGTTCCCCTGCCCCTGACCATCTCACCATCTGTTTGTTTCCTCGTGGCACTTTGGGTCTAACTAGTAAAGGAGCAGTTGAGGGACGATTTGAAAGATATCCACTAAATAACCTCTCTATTGATATTGTCGGGAATTATGCTTTTCATCGGGGATATACCATCCAGGAGAGCTTAGCAGGCACAAAGGTCCGAGAAATCTCAAAAAGTTAATGAATTCTAACTTTACTTATAGCCATGCTATCGCAGATTGCCATTACTCTTGGTATCTGTGTAGTATCTGCGGTTATATTGCCTCGTGATGCTGCAAAGCTGAACGGTGCCAGCATATATACCCTGCTTCTGTTAGCTATCAGCCGCCCTATGTAGCAAAGGTTCATTTGTAAATCGCTTCTTTTTATAACTAGTTTGAAGATTAGCGGCAAGGACACATTATCTTTATGTAATAGACCTGACCCAAACCCCTCAGTTGGAGGCCAGATCTTGGGGCAATTTACTGGTCTTATCGAGGTTATTGAAATCGGCGGAAGCGGCAAGGCTTAATGGTGGATAAAGATGGCCGGGGTGCCGTGTTCCGGGTTATAGGCCATTTGCCCACTAGACTCTTTCGGCGAGCATCTTCGGCGAGCATCTTCGGCATATTAGTTATTCGGCAAAGCTGGTCTAGGCCATTGCTTCATTACGCCAGGGGCTGGATTGGTGAGGGTTATACAAACACGAGGTAAAAAGTTGGATATTAGAACGGACTGCAACATCAACACCAGGCACATATATATAGTGTATGTCATCAGAGTGGGGCTTAGGCTCCTACTGTCCTTAATACAATTATACCCCAGTCAATTATTTCGTAGTCAATTTTTTTTCATTCTATAAGAGGCCAAGGAAAAAGGAGAGCGTGACTTCTGTGGCGTCCAATAAAGCACCTGTCCAGCCGGGAGGATGCTGGGCATTTGAAAAGATCCGCTAAATGTGATCCGAGGCAGTTGGAGCATTATTCTATATTAATACAGACATTGACCTTGTGATCTATCTTGCAATATCTCCTACAGTGTGCCTTTTGCGGCATGCGTGTCGCGTGTGATAATGCCAACAGGTGTCGTACTAGACTAGTGAGCTTGAATTTCCCATGAGCCTAGCGAACTTACCTGTGCCAAATAAAGTCCAACGGTTCTTAGTAGATTCAGCGAATGGAGGAAGCAGCGTCCATGTAAGGAGTTCGGTTGTGGTATAGCGCGAGGGTTATACTGTATTTGGATTGCGTCCAGTCTCTCAAGCGATTTTCATCTCTGATAGTTGAGTCGTGGTCTATTTCTTCACTTTGTAGGTCATATATCTTGCTAGGGAATCCCGATACTACATAGGTATACCATGACTTGTTTACCACTGCGTTGGCTACTCCTAAGCCATCCGTGCACTCTAACTGTCGTTCGTTCTACAATAAGATCTCGGATGTCTTTGTTGAATGGAAGAATAGCCCATCCGGATTCGACCTACATTGAGTGAAGAATCCTTTCCTGGGCAATGCTAATTTTTGTAGCGATGGGAATTTGGTTCACGAAGTGGTATGCTGTCTAGCTGATGAGAAGCTAGATGAAAATTCGTAGGTCGTCTTTAGGTAGAGTCAAAGCTCGGTAGAGGTCCTGATGGTCGCTGATCTGACTGTTGATGTACCTAAAAACGGGAAGCAACGGGTAGGGTGGGGGTCGAAGGTTCTGTCGGAGACTACCATTCTAGCTTACTAGGGTGTTGCTATATGTTGGGATAGGTCTAGCAGGGACATAGCTGGCGTCGGTAGGAGCATGCCACCAAATCCCAAAAGTCGTCGGAAAAGTGTTGTGCCATGTTTTGGTCCGTTTCTGAGGTGAATTGCTTTGCAGTCTTCAAAAGATTAGCAGAAAGCGCTAAGGCCGCTAGTTTGGCATTATAGGCTTCTACTCTGTTACGTGCGAGTGTATTTACTCTACTAAAACATGAACTGGGTATTGCAGTCTTTATAATACTACCTGACATATACGTCGGGAAAAAAAGAGAAATTTTTTCTTTTAATAAATGGAGCTTTATACCCTAATGCAATACGCCTGGTATTGAATCAGCCGGCTGACCTGATTGACTTCCAGTTATATGCAAAAGTGGATACTCCCGAGTCACTTGCCTCATCCCTGGCTTATTCTATACCGATTTACAATGGCTACAGCAGTGTCGACGCCAGCGTGTGATGAGCTCGTTAATGCTACATGCTTCCTAACACCTACGTCTGTACTTATGAATTGAGTTTCAAGCAGCAAATAGTCATTTAAAACAGAGCTTCTCAGGACGAACTAATTTACTCGTCTTATAAATCGAGTAATTAGAATGTCTTTACTCATTTATCTCGACAAACGTAATAGCAACGACATCCCGAAAGGAATGCCATCGGAGGTAGATGACTTATATATAGATCCTACAAGTAACGAGAAACCTGTTACTCAAATAGTATAAGACAGGCTACACGCTAATAAATAACGCCCTTGTAGGAAGGCAGGGGAAAATAACAGAAAAGGGGAGGAGAGGAGGAAGATGAAGTACGAGCACCAATCCCACACCTACCCTCTCCACGTTGAAAGACGATGCCGGGAACGTAGCTATTGACTATGCCTTCCTGACAGACGAACGAAACATTAATAAACCTACGCCCAGAGGTATCACTCCATACCAACTCTACCCCTAATTGCACGGATTTAGCCTAACACCGTGATTTATTGTTGACTATCGGGCTTAAGCCCAAACTCGATATTAGTGTCTAAGTTGAAGTATAAATGAATGTCATACATATATATCGCTTGATCAGGGTCAAAAGAACTAAATGTCAAAAACGCTTGAGATTGGTATTATATTTTGGCAGCACTGCTATCTTTTCTCTTTAAGATGTCTACATTCAAAAACACAACGATGTCGGACTCTTTTAAATATGATGTGAAGAGTTCAGTCCGCTCTTTACAGGTAGCGGTAAGTACCGAACCGGCGACTAAAGGCCTGTATCAGTATTTGGGCAGGTCTGGCCTCAAGGTGTCAAGAGTCATTCTGTACGCTATACCATTCGGTCTTGTAATTGTTCTGTGCTAACGTCAACAGTGGTGCAATGAGCTTTGGATCGCCAGAATGGCAAGGCTGGCTTCTTGACGAAGAAGAGTCACTTCCTCTACTGGAACATGCATTCAAGGCCGGAATTCGTACTTGGGACACTGCCGATGTTTATTCTCACGGTCGATCCGAACAGATTATCGGTAAAGCTATCAAGAAATTCAATCTTCCTCGAGAAAAGCTCGTCATCCTCACCAAAATCTTTTTTGGTGTCACTCCCGACACTCCATCCAATCAACCAGGCTCGACTATAGCCAACGATGGCGAGCTTCTCAATCAAGCCGGCTTGAGTCGCAAGCATATCCTGGACGCTGTGGATCAGTGTGTTGCAAGGCTTGGAACTTATATCGATGTTTTACAGATCCATCGTCTAGATCGTTCGATACCGTTCGAAGAGAGTATGCGAGCTCTTAATGATGTAGTGGTATCTGGAAAAGCACGATATCTTGGAGCTTCTAGTATGGCAGCATGGGAATTCCAACAGCTCCAAAATATTGCTGACCGGCATGGCTGGCATAAATTTATCTCAATGCAGAACTATCACAACTTGCTCTACCGGGAAGAAGAACACGAAATGATTCCCTACTGCGAGAATACCGGTGTTGGCCTGATTCCCTGGTCGCCTGTTGCTCGTGGCGCCTTGGCCCGTCCATGGGGCACTCGAGACACTCTTCGGGAGCAGAAGGACCCTGGTCTGCACCTGCTGATTCGAGGAAGAGATGATCAAGTCGATGAAGCAATTGTCCATCGTGTTGAGGAAGTTGCAAAGAAGGTTGGAAAAACAATGGCTCAAGTTGCAATTGCATGGACCCTGAGCAAGAACATGTGTCCCATTGTAGGCCTAAATAAGAAAGAAAGGATTGATGAGGCTATTGAAGCAATTAAATTTCAGTTAAGCCAGGAAGACATTGACTACCTTGAAGAGTTATATTTGCCAAAGGCACGACTTATTTTATAAAAGCTTTATTTTCACAATTTTATTTTTTGTATTTCTATGAAATGTTATAAAAAGAGACAGCTTATCCGGTATCCAAGCCGGTATAAATCCCCTAATAATAATACTTGTTTAATAAGTATTATATTATAATATTATAAGTTATAGTCCTGGAATAGTTTTAATAATATAACCCTGCTTATTTAAATATTAATTATACTTATTAAATACCAGCTAA